>JBAFWW010013262.1:0-12147 GCA_036873685.1 Agapornis canus | reverse complement strand
CTGCATCAGCTACTAAGAAGGAGAAAAACTGACTGCTACTGCTAAACCCAGGACAATATAATTTCAAAATACCATAAATAAAAATAATTCAAATAAGAAATTTTTCTTGCTTAATATAATCAGAATATTGATGACAGGCAATGATATATATTTTCTGCATATCTGTTGTTACTAACAGACTAAAAATAACCCAAACAAAAAAAAAATGTCTTTGGTGAAGGAAAATATAAATCCATCCTTTGGCAAATTTTTAATGAAAATAAGATGATTCAAAAAATTACTCAACAATATTTTGTTTTACATGGGAAATTTTCCTCATGTGCTTTGCAGAAATGAACTGTAGTATTTATGAAATCACAGAGAGAAGGACTAAAACATTTTTAAAAACCTTCATAGATTCTAAAGAATGCAACACATTTTTATTGAAGAGTTCCATAACACTTCACCTAATTATCCAAATAATAATAATAACGCTGGTAGAAAAAAAAGGTGTGAATAAATTATAGCTTAGATCTGGCAACAGGCAAAGTGATACATAAATAACTCTACTAATTATAACGTACATTAAAAATATAATAACTTAATTTAATAGTCCTTTCTTACTTGCACCATCTATCCCTCAGAGGCAGATGACAAAAAATAGCCCTGAGTTAATTCAAGTATAACAGGCAAAAATACATTGGAATTATTTGGAAATCACATTTCCTTTTCCATAGAGTAACATAAAATCGTAACTCTGCCTTTAACTTTCAGGTTACTGCTTAAAACAGAGCTTAGTAGCAATTTAAGACAAATAGTTATGAACTGGTAAACAAAGGGTGGGCTTCGGTCTTTTGTTTGTTTGTTGGGTTTTGTTTAGTTTGTTTTGTTTTGTTTTCTTTGGGTTTTGATATGGGTTTTGTGCCTTTTTATTTTTTTTTTTAAATTGCGCAGAAGGGCACTATTGTAAAACCCATACTATATTTTAAAAATCTTATGTATAAATGCCATTGCCATATGTATTCAGTCATCTCCAAACCTAAAATAACAAGATCAACAGCTGTTAAATGTCACATCTCTCTAGTGTCCAGAGGTTGCTTTCAACAACAGCAATACTGTTTCAGTAATTGTGTATATTTATGGCTCAGGATTTTTACTTTTTTGCTTCTCTTAGTAAATTACTCTTTAACTTGTTCTGACAGGCTACTGTTTTCTGTCTGTTTGTAAGGGGATGCTAGCTACAACTTCCTGCCATATCTTTCCATCAATGCAACTTCTTATGCACAGCTGTACTGCTAACATTTTGGTTCCATGATCCGCCTGTCATTAATTTTGACCCCTGTAGGGCTTTCTGGTGGAATCTGCTACAGATTCTGACTGTAACTGGACAACCTTGGATCTTAACTTTCTGTATGGTCTGTGACTTTGTTTCCTACTTTCAAAACAAGATTTTGTGAATTTAGGTAGGAGGTGTTAGAAGAGCAATTTCATGAAAGCTAATTTTTTATGTGCACCTCTGTGTTCCCAGAGAGTATTCCCATGAAAACATTCCTTCCATTTTCTTACCTTAAACCTATTCTGTAGGAAATTACTCAGATTCAGATTTCCCTCTTTTCTCCTTTTTAAGGACACCCATAGTTTAATGGAGTCAGAAATTAGTTTTACTCTTTCTGCTATCACCTTATTGTTTGCCCAGCTCAGCTTTGGCAATGCTAATATCAAAAGCGAACAATTAACTGCAGTGTGAAATTACTAGCTAATTAATTCCCTTATTGCTTAAGTAAGTGTCATTGGAGATTAAATGTGACAGTAGCCATTTACAGGGGAACTGTAAAGGGGAATCTTTTTTTTTTTTAAAAAAAAGACCATAAGACAATAATTTCATAGTACAGTGGTTTGTAAAGCAGGTCTGCTTAAAGGTCTTTCAGGCTTAAGGAACCATTTACAACCAATCTTTTTCAATAGGAATCTGGGATCTGTAGAGATGGAGGGGCAGGGAGAAGCAGTTGAAAGGCATTTTTCTTTTTTGGGTGGGGGGGAAGTAAGTGGTGGTGTTTGTTTTGCTGTTTGGTTGGGTTGGTTTGGTTTTTCTTTTTCCTTTTTTGTTTGGTTTTGGTTTGGTTGGTTGGGTTTTTTTGTAATCTAGATCCATTTATTGCTAGTGTCATACCCCTCAGAGAGGAACAAACCCTTCAAATGAATTAACCTCATTGACATGGGATGCCATTTTTCAAACTCTTGTTGCAGGGGGCTCAGAAAGTCAGAAGTCAATGATTTTGCCACAACCTTCTGTGTATCATCTGTTCTCCTTCACATTAAACTTATAAGAATTTATGAAGATATGTATCATGAAAAATATCATTGTCTAAATATTATAATGAGGTTATACTTACAATGTTCTAATGTCTCACAATTTTATGTTATGAAATGTGAACAACAGCTAAATGACTTTTAAATTTCTCCATTTTCATATGAATTAGATATAATAAAGGTTTGTTAATTCACATCTGACACCTAATTGATTTTCAGGAATTGCTGATTAAAACAATCTCTTAAATTTATCATCTACCATATTTCACATGGGATTATATGCTACATTCAAACTGGATAAGCAATTACATTTTCAAAAATAGGAAAATATTTAAAAAATACTAAAATAAGACAACATAAAATAAGCAAATGAAGAATTCACTCTTTTTTTTTTCTTTTTGTAATATACAAAGTGAGCTATGTGTCAAGTTGAGAAAATACATTAGAATATTTGCAATTATTAAAAGATATAGCTCAAGTTAATGTATTCCAGGTAAAGTAGAATAAGGTAAAACATGTTTTAGAATTTTTATTTTTCTTGCTAGTCTAGTTTTAGTATTATGATTACTAATGTTTTATTGCATATTCAGAAGCATTATTATTCTACCCACACAAACAAAAAAAAAAACTATTATTTTTTTTATTATAGATACCTGTCTAAATAGCAAGAAAATTTGCAAAGAAAAAAAAAAAAAAAAGAATATTCTGAAAAATATATCATTTTTTAGTGTTTTAGTGCACCCAAACAAAGGTTTAAGGGTTCCGAAAAAGCTCCGTTTCCAGGTTTTGCTGAGCATGTCTGACTACATAGCTTCTGGCATTACTCAGAGTGTCATTTCCAAACATTCCCCCCAAAATAACGGAAGGCCCATCTTTAAATAACACCAGCATTGTCTGCAACCAATTCGTGTGAATGAGTAGGCAGAGAAAGGCCAAATCAAGTGGGTATTGTACTAGTTAGAGGCATTTTTCCTGTCTCCTTTCCATGCACTCTTTTTCTCTCCTGTCTTCTACTGCTAGTTTGCAACATGTAGCTGCCCAAAAAGTTCAGGATGTCATACTCCCACTTTATATAGGAACTCATCTAGGGCACCATATCCCAAAGCAGTCTTTTTACAATCTATATCCTTCAGGTCTGTGCATCAGAGACTGTACGTATGTGCTACCCATCAGGCCACTCCCACAGGTGTCCAGCCTCTTTCCCCAAAAGTCTCAACCCCAAGTCATGATTAAGTGTTTGTCATACACTTGTCATAGTGTAAAATTTGCTTCATTATATAAGCACAGATGAGAACACTCTCACACTTTTGTTAACCATAGCTGCTGTTCTGCAAGCGCAGTAGTATTTGCCACTTCCAACATGTCTCAGACAAACTTCTCACTTACCTCTTTGACCAAGCCACTTGACTACTCCTGCAGGGCTCCAGGGAGGCAAGGCATGGTGTTATGATGAAGAGACTAAATCTGATGATGCCTGCCTGCTTATGCCTTTTACAGGGGAGACACAAAGTCTTTCCAGAAAAATTAAAAATAGCCCAGCCTTTTTTTTCTCCCATGTATTTTCACCTTCATTTTCCTTCACAGTTTTCACTGCTTGTGGAGCTCAGTTCTTTCTCTAAACACTTGAAATAAAAGAACTCACAGGTCTCTTTATATCTTTCATTGCTTCTCTGTGGCATTTTAAAAAGAGCAAATAAATCTCTTGTTTCTCAGCTCCTTCCACTATTTACACATAGCAAAACCAACAACAGTGGGCATATGGGCAACTAAAATCAGGATATTTAGGATCAGTGGCTGAACTGTGAGGGTTGAGAGTTCCATACACCATACTAATTTTTCCTTTCAAAATAGCAATATCTGAATGTAGCTGCTCACCAGATAGAAAAGTCTGGTATATGCATGCATTTGGGAAGAGAGGGGCTAAGAAAGTCTACAGAAGAATTCCAGATAAGCTGTGGCATGACAAAAACAACTCTAGTTTTCCACTGCTAATCAGATAAACACCACAAAGCTTGTACAATGACTTGTGGATGAGGCAAATACAAGGGCCATGTTGAAATCACATTGCTATATCAGTATTCTGCACTATCTGAAAAATCCACTGGTCCACTTTTGTGGAATAGTTCTATAACACACAAGAAGATATTGCCAAATTTACTTCACTTACCTAGCCATATTTCTAGGTTTTGAGTATTTTAAACTTTTAATACTGTTTATGAAAAATGCCTAGAGCATACTGTTGATAAAGAAAAGTGAGCTATTAAACTTTATTGATTCGTTTATTCATTTTTTAGTTACCCATGAAGAAAACCATGGTTATAGGCTTTCCCAAGAGATGAAGTGCCAGACAATATAGATAAGGTGACAGAATCTTGCTCTTCATGAAGTATTTTGTACTTCAAAATTGATAATGCTTGCTGCTTGGAAACCTTCACTAAGGAAATAATCATTTATCATTTGAGATACATCTAAGGTCAGTGCTCATTCACAGCAAGCCATGCATAAGATAAGGCACAGATATTTTGACCAAGATACTCTCCACCAAATAGAAGCTAATGCTACATAGACTGTTTGCAAATAAGATGCATGCACTTTATTCTGTGAAAATGAAAGCGTCACAGGGTCTGTTTTCTTTTGTCTCAATTATTTTGGCAGCAACTCTCTGAAGCCTAAGAGATTTGCAGATCTGCAAAACAGCACAGAAAGCATTCCAGAAAGACTATTACAAAGAGAAAAAATAATAATAAAAAAAAAGATAGCTTTTAAGGAGTGTTTTCCTCCGTACCGGTATAGTTAGACTGATTAGATTCTCATTTTGTCTCAAAACTAAAAAGGGATCAGAAAGAAACTCCTTTTTCAGTTTGGTGTCTGATATTAAAAGATTGGTTTCTTTTGAATGTGAGATCTAGGCCATATTGCAGGAAAATACTCATAATGTGGGATCAGTCAAATGTGGAAAGTGAGGCTGGCTTGGGAAATCTGTATTGTCATAATTTCTAATTGCTGCTCCTCCTAAAAAGTATGCTTCTGCTTCTATTTTGAGTTTGTGCCCCTCTCTGGACTATTTAGTTACAGAACAGCTTTCTCTGCAAGATGAATAACCTGAAGGGTTTCTAAAAATAGCCTGCAGGCCTTTATTTTTTTAATATCAGGAGCAAGGTCACAGTGTCCAGAAGGGTTATGCTAATGAACTGATGCTGGTTGCAGTTGTCTGAATTGCTTTTCTGGTGCATTGCAGCAAACATATTTATGGTGTAAGATTTTGGTTAATGAATGCACACATTTGATTTTCTTCTGAAGTTGTACAAGGACAGTCAATGTGGTAACTAAAAAAAATGGTACTACAGTTGGTGTAGAACAAAGAACTCCTAGTAAACACTGGATTATATTAGGTGTCTTGTTTATACTTTGACTTCATTTTGACAAATTTAATGTACTTTGCCTTTTATGCAAGTGAAACATATAACTCATCCAATGTAAGACTGCATTTCCATATGACAGAGGATTAACATTGTAGAACTCCTATGCATATCTTATTAATCATAAAAAAGTATGAATTCATGTGTCTAGGATGCAGTTTTGAAATTCGTAGGTTTCTTAGATGACTGGATAAAAGTTAGCAAATATTTCATCTGCAGGTATGGTAAGGAAGATACACAATTAGCTTTACATGCTAGCATCATCAAGACTAAGTAGAAAGGACATGTTAATGCCCAGTCTTTTTTTCTCAAGTTTACTTGTTTAAAGTATTTCTACAGAGATGGATGAGGACTTACACTTCTGCATGAGAACTGAAGTGAATTACATTAAAGTCTTCTTCAAACAAAAATGTTACCTTACATTTTCTTAAAATCCTTCAGATATTTCATTTTTGCATTAGAAATACACATCCTTCTTATAGACATTTCTGAATTTTACAAATACTACTTTTTTCCTAATTTAAAACAGCTTTCCCTAACAGTGTAGATATTATTTAATAATTAATATTTTCTGGCATAATCAAAATATAAACCATGTAAATTTAAAAACTGACTATGCTTTAAACAAGGTCAAGTTGGACAATTTTTTACATTTTTGGCTGTGTCTTATGTCTTATTCTAGCATTGTCCTTAAATACCACATCGATGTCATAGAGAAGCTGGAGCTAGATTTCTCCCAGAGGTGCACAGTGTAAGAATATAAGGCAATAGACAAAAGTTTTAAAAAGATAAATTCTAAGTAGATGGTGGGGAGGGAAAAACATTGTTACAGAGCTGATCAAATGCTAGAGACATTAGGGAAGCTCTGGCCATAGTCATACTCAAAACATGACTGGATATAAGTCAAAAGCAACCTGGTCTAACTTTGATATTGAATCTGACTTTGCAATTGGCCCTGAATTGATGAGAGCATTTGACCAGTCAATGTCCACAAGAAGTACAGGATATCTCACTAAAAGAGCACTAAAATATCAGACTACTCTCTGTTCTGCTAAATAGTCACATTCTTGTCAAAAGGTAGTAGGCCCTGTAGGTTAATATGCAACACACAGAAAATGGATTTTGTCCTGTTCTTGAGAGATGATGGTCATATTAAAATCCATCATGAGTATGCACCAGCTATATTCATGAAGGAATTATAAGAGTATGTGTAAGAAACCACTTCCACATTCTACAGATGGCTTAAATAGATAAAGGTCAAAAAAAAAAACAAAACAAAACAAAAAACATTTTAGAGAAGTGTGCTTAGAGATTATTACTATTAATTATGTCTTCAATAGTTCTTCTAGTACAGAACACAAGGAACTAGACCAGAATTCTATTAATTTGACATTTTCCCTCGACTTTAATTAGATTTAGAAAATACTGAACATATGGCATCTTGGTCTAATATAAGATAAAATTTTACTTAAAGGCAGTAAGGTTATTGAGCTATTAAAGGATTATGACTTTTTAAAAAAAAGGTTGTGTATGCCCTGACAAAACAGAGAAAAAGCCAAAGGATTAATGTACTTTAGTGTACAGATATACTTACTAAACATGACTATCTCAGATGCATTGTTGTCAAACATTGTCAGAAAGAAACTACAAATGGCAGTTTACTCTTAGCAAACATATTAGCATACCCTAGAAGGCAGTACAGGAATGCATTTTAGAATATTCTGAAGCAAAAGAAGGCTTTGCAAGGGAATGTGTGAAAAAGAGTGCTTTTTCGGCATCCTTAAAGGATGAAGTGGGAAAAAGAAGGCTTGAAAAGCAAAGACATTTGCCATTTCAGAAGCTGCACAGACATCATAATTTTGAATCCATTAGGATATAAGGGTTTAGTTACAGCATGGTTATTAACATACTTTGCTTTAAAAATAACCACAAAAACAAACAAACAAACAAACAGAAAAAACCCCTAAAAGTTTAGATAAGCATTTTAGAAACTGCCTCAGAGAGAAATGAATGTTAACATCAAGCAACTCAGCCTAATTGTAGCTTACACAAAGCAAAGCTTTAAAAAGTGTGATCATCTGAATGGACAGGAAATATCACATAAAAAATCACTGAACACCAGAAACAATAGAGAAACAGGAGCAGAGAAATTGTTTTAAGTCCTATATAATGAAAATTATGAAGTGAGGCAAGAGTTAGCAAGGTGCATTATTGTGTGTAGTAGCATGAAAAACTGTCAGGAATGTTATCTTTACACAATCACAAACATAAAAATATATAATTACAAGGAAAATGCCATGGTCTAACATAGTGAATAAACAAGCAATTCATTTTCTTGCTCAAAACATGGCACCTCCCAGTGAAATAAATAACTAAAAAAATAAAATTTCAGAACCACAGAACTACAATGATACATAAATGCTAACCTTTAGACTTGGGTCAGTTGTTCCTATTTCTTCTAAGTGGTTCATGTCAAAGTAGTTATTTTCTGTGAGAGCTTCTGAGAGTTTTGTTTTATAAAAATCTGACCTAGAAATACTGAATTTTTGATAGCAATGACATGGGCTACGTTACCTGAGCTTCATGATATTGAAGAGATTAAAATAACGCAATCGTAATAATACAAGTCTCAGTCATTGCAAAGGCAAAACATAATTTCTGTATGCTAATTTACTTTCAATTATTTTTTTTTTTTTTTTCCAAATCATGTTACTGTGCAATGTGAAACATTTAACCTGGAATGCATCTGTTGATACAAAATGAATAAAGACAACCTATGCACAAAATAAAAGAAACCATGAATAAAAGTGTCTCCTTTGGCTCAACCAGTTTTCAACGCTTTTCTAAACCTCAGTCTCAGATGTCAAATGTTTTCTTTCACACTTGCAGGCTTTTACTGTAGGATTCAGTTTATAGAGTTCTTCTATTAGACTTTATTAGACATCTAGATCAATTTTAAATTACTTTATTTTCAGAAATACTGAGCACAATTTACTCCTAGTGGAGTAAGAGTATCATCATATTCCCAGCAATTCTGATAATCACATAATTCTGATATATCTTACAGTAACAGCAGATATCCAGCTTCTTGCATGTATTGAGTTTTAATCACAGATTTGACTTTTCTCAGTTTCTCTCACAAAAGGGATTAACATGTACTTCCACTGAAGGCTGAACAGATGTAATGCCTTACCAAACCTTTATTGCTTGTTAGAAAAAAACAAACCAAATCAAAACAACTGGTCAAAGTATTAACATTTCAATAGACTGATTTCTATTCTGATGTAATAGCATGAGCATACAAGCTACATCTTTCTTGCTAAATCTAAGGAGAATTAGAAGATCAATTGCCCACTTTAAATGATAGTGTACCCTTTGCTTTATTTTAGCCTATCCCAGACTTTCATTGATGTTTTTTCCTTCATGAGATATAATCAGCCATCTCTTACATTTCAAATTATGTTTGGGAAAAAATTTCTTTAGAGTAGTGATATCATTGCTATAATGAGGCAGATATAAGCAAGGTAAAATTCAACAAAACCTGGTTTTATATGTGTATGGATATGTTTGTGTACACGCACATGTCTGTGTATGTGTATGTCTGCGTACATATCATCATAGCAATATTTTATTGAGCTATATTGCAATAATTATGTTGATAAACATAAGATTACAAAATTAAGTGCTTAAAAATACTAACCCAAATGTTGTTTGTGAAAGGCAAAATAACCGACTTCTGTGACTAATTGCTTACTTTTTCCCCATACATTCATTTTTATTCAAACTGTAGGATGGGTGCTTTCTAGGAATTAGTCCAGTGGAATCATAAGTCTGAAAAAGCATAAAGGATGAACTTTTTATTTGGCTGTGTTTTGGTTTGGTTTTGGGTTTTTCTTTGTTGCTTGTTTTGTTCTGGGTTTGGGGGGGGAGGGGAGGGGGTGTCAGTTTTTTGGGGTTTGTTCTGGTTGATTTTTTTGTTTTTATTTGGTTTTTGTTTCTGTCGTTGTTGTTTGTTTGTTTGTTTGTATTTTCCCAAAAGCTGCAATAATGTCTTATTAAGAAAAATATTTTTTAAATAAACTCATAAGTTGACTTTCTTGAGTGCAGCAGGTTTTATTGTAAGAAACCTGGGAATTCAGAAAGCCAACTGAATCCAATGGGATTTGTTAGTAACCTTTCTAAAACTGTGTGGTGACTAGTCAGAAACATGGTCAACAAAACCAAGTACTGTAAACCAGGAAATTAAAAAAAAAAAAAATGAAAGCAGATAAGTTGACATTATTCTGTGCATCAACTCCCCATCTGTAAAATGGATGTAGTGTTTGATGAGGGATTTTGAGAATGCCTTTTGGGTAGCTCATAGGCAAGTTGTCTCAGTGAGCATCATATAAAAAGTACTGGTATGGAAATAATTAACTTTGCCTTCAAAGCAGGGTTGAATGTTCTGAAATAAATAACACCCAAGGCTCCACATTGACAAATGAAGCTCACAAACGTTATGAATGCAAATACTGGAATTCTTTCACTTTGTGTACTGAGTAGGAGTTGGATAGAGATGGGAAGAAAGTATAGGTCATGATATTGAAAGTAGCCCAGTGCATATTTAGAATCATAGAATCACTTAAGTTGGAAAAGATATTTAAGGTCATCAAGTCCAACTGTAAAGCTAGCACTGCCAAGTCCATCTCTAAACCATGTCTCTAGGGTCCACACATCTTTCAAATATCTCTAGGGATGGTTACTCAGTCACTTCCTTGGGAAGACTGTTCCAAAGCCCTTTACAGTGAAGAAATATTTTTTAATATCTAACCTGAACCTCACCTGGTTCGACTGAAGGATGTTTCTTCTCATCCTGTCACTTGTTACTTGAGCAAAGTGGCAGACCCATACCTCACTATAATTTCCTTTCAGGTAGTTGCATAGAACAATAAGGTGTCCTTGAGCCTCCTTTTCTCCAGACTAAAACACTCCAGCTTGCAATGCTTCACAGAAACTGTTGAGGATTTAAAAATGAATGTCTTCTGTGACTGCTGTTTTGACCTTTATTGTATTGTTCATTCAGCAGATAGCTAAATAATACTTTTCCTCTTTTACTATAACATATGTTTTGTTACAGAAATGCAGTACTTGCGCGCTGCCTTGATTTAATCACACTTTTAGGGATATTATGGAATAACATTTCACTGGCCCATTAATCAGCATCCACTTAATCATTAGTGTGAATAGGAATTTACAGCATAAACTTCAGAGTTCCATTTTCAAGCCTGTGTGCAATAAAAATTTCCAAACTCTCCATATAATATATTAATGCAAACATCCCTAATTTGGAACAAGAGCATGCCAGCTGGTTACTTGCAAATCTCATTTTCACAGATATAGTTATGCAAGCATTAGGGGTTTACAGCAGAATAAGTAGAAATGTTTTTGTGTGAATGCCTGAGAGTGTATTTGAAAACAGTCATAAAAGATGTGTTACAGTTCAAATTAAAAAAAAAAAATATTTTTATCAATTAAATATACAGTTTTAAAGCAGATTTCAATGTTATGATATTTGAACACGTTTGAGCAATAACTATTAAAAAATGCCAGGAAAACAATTAAGAAGATATTACTTATTTAGCTTCTTTTGGCTTACTAACAGTTAAAGGGTTCCAAATTGGAACCGCCTTTTATTTTTATTTTTTTCCCCAGCTCTGTTAATGGTGACTGCCACTTTTGACTCCTGCAAGGCTATATCACTGAAAGCAGTTCTTATCAATTTCTAATTGCTTTTTTCTTACATTTATTTTTGGTTATCTATTTTGTGAACTTTTCAGAAATGCAAAGTCTTCAGTTACTTTTGCCAGCTGCCAGCATTTGTTTTTATTCCAAGCATGATAAACACTGTTTGGCCTTAGGCCCTTTGAACACTGAAATATTGTCATCAGGATCCCCCACCCCAAGCAGTGACGCTTTGCTGAATCAGAAAGTACAGGTTGTCTGGCAAGGACTCAAAGAAACTTTAAAACCATTTTACTTTAGATACTGATGTGCAAGTCCTTTCTTATGTGTTTAACTGCTGGCGTGAGCAAACTAAAATGTAATTTACAAAATAGTAGGAAATCTTAAGGAGTGTCTGAGTTATTTTTGGGGAATGATTCAGTGAGGCAGACGGATTTTTCTCTTGTCCCTAAATGTGACTAAACAGATATTAACTATGTATTCTCTTTTTTTCTGACAAAAGGTGTGGCTATCTATGCATGTGCCTTTACTCTTTTGCAGGGTGATCTTTTCCAGCTTGATTCAAAGATGGTGGCATCTATGTTCTTAATTCCTTTGCTGAATGAGAGTACCTTTCATAGCAAAAGTCTTCAGTAATTTCAAATCAAGTCTTCAATATAATATTCTTCTACAACAACAGACTTGTGCCAAATGAGAAAATACAGAAAGCAAGGAAGAA
>JBAFWW010013261.1:0-14064 GCA_036873685.1 Agapornis canus | reverse complement strand
CCCCCCCCCCCCCCCCCCCAAAAAAAAAAAAAAAAAAAAAAAAGTCACTTCTGACATACACATTTTGCAAGCAGCTAACAGTGAGAGACATTAAAATACACACTCCTGCACTAAAAAGCATGCAGCCAAGATAAGAAACTAAAGAGTAACATCCTTATAATCTCAGTGAGACGGGACACTTGATCACATTTGTCTTGCACTTCTTGATGCAAGATTAGCAACTTCAGGGTGACAAATAATTTCAAAGGCAAACTCATGGCCCTTTCCCCTTTCCCAGCTTGGAGCCACTAAAGATCCTCACTTACACTTTTGCCTTCACCACCTCCTTCAGGCACAGGCTCTTCTCTGCCTAAACAAGGCATTATTTCTTCTGCTACTGCTACTGCTGTTCCTCTGTCCTTCCCAATGTTTCCTTCTTCATTCGTCAGCTTCAACCTCTTCCCCTCAGGTTGAGAATCATCCCCGTCTTCCCTTCTCATCTTGTCATCTCTGCCTCGTTGCTTCACCACGTCTTCTGGGATGCCACCCGAATTTGACATTTTTAAAGTGTTATGGACTTTTTCTAAAGACTGATGAAGCTGCCTTTTTGAAGGCGATTTAGCTTCTGAGAGCTCCGATGTGCTCTCGCTCCTCTTAAAAAATTCAGTGGTGTTTCGAAGCCTTTGCAGGAACTGCACATAGCACTTTTGTTTCTCTGCCGCCCTCTCCTGATCACTGGGTAGCATTGTGCCCGAGGACAGCTTCCAGTGCACGCTACGCACAAGCTTCTTCCTATACTCCATCCTCTGCACCTAATAAAAAGTAATAACTTTTCCCATATTGATTGTATGCACAATCCTACTGCTTACGTTACCAAAACCCTTGTATTCTTGTTCTCACTGATCCAGAGTAACTGTCTTTCCTTAAAGCACAAAATATTTTCTGCACCTTCTTTAAATCCAAATTTACCTCTGCCCGAGGAACACGGTGGATTTTTTTGGTTATTATACTGTTACTGATGCCAAGAATGATTACCCATTAAAAGGAAAAGATTGGTTTAGTTCCAAACAGCTTCTTTGAAAATTATTTCATTATAGCTTTTTCTTTTAAAGGGTGTCATTACTTTGTAAATTACCATTGTATCTTCTAAATCCACATTCCATATTACCACATCAGTTTTCCACAATGTGCTCTGGTCCTACAGCTGCAGGAATGAGATTAAAATGAGATTAGAACAATCCAATATGACCTTTTGGAGATCCTTTCTGCTCTCAGCCAATTTATAAAAAACACCAACACATATCAAAGGACATCCAGGCTTTAAGAAAAAAGTAACCTACTGCTCTCACATATAGACTACAATATGCTGCTTTACCTCATTTTTTCCAATGATTTTTTAAGATGACCTTCAGCAGGCCAACCACAAGCTAAGGCAGAACATGGTTCTGAAGCTGGCTAACCAAAAAAACAAGCTGTTGAAGGACATTTTTTCCACAATAGAAGGCAACATAGAGTTAAAAAAAGGTAGAATTTCTGTTTTCTCCTGCTTAAGGGTTTGTAGGTTTAACCGAGGTTCTTAATAACTTGTAGAGTGAAGTAAATCTCTAAGAAGCCCTCTGCAAATATCTAGATATGCTCCAGTCAAGAGCTTAGGAATAGGCTTCAGAAGTGGTGACCAGTCAATTGTGGAAGAATGAATATCATCAAACTGCCCAATATTTCCAGTGTTCAACAAAGTATGACTTGCAAGGGCATTTTTCACCTTTCCCTCTGGCTTGGAGCTCTTTCAAGAGTTCTGCAACAGTTCAGATCTCCCCCACACTGGAAGGTGCAGCTCTACACAGAAGGAGTGGTCAAACTGCAAAAGCCTAAAGCTTTCCTTTTTCTCTTTCACCATTCACACCTGCTTTTTCTGTTACATTTGTCTCACCACATCCTTTAATCCTGTTTTCTATTTCAGTTTAGTTTATCATTTCTACATACTCCCCAGCCTTACTGAAATTAAAATGTCAGCTTAACTATTATACTATTCAGGCAGATAGAAGTAAATTGCTTCCATTTTGCTTGGATCAGTTCTCCATCCAAAAGCTTTGATTTCACAGAATCCAAGTGCTTTGCAAGAACTTGCCAGTTCTACCAGTATTTTATTCGGTTTTGAAGCAGAACCAGGCAGCCACACAGGCAGGACCATTCCAGCCACATTCTTGCCAGTGTGCTTGCCAGGCAGCTGCCTGGCTTCTTGCACACTTCTGTCTCCAGGCTGTCTTGATCACAGGCAGAGTTTGTTTCTTCCAAATTAAAACATAAAATATCCAGTTCCTTGTTTCTACAGCATAGCTTCTGGTTTTGAAGCAATTAAAATTTGCAGAGACAGGTACTCTACTTTTATTTCTAATTAAAACCAAATATTTTTTTAAAATGTCAGCATTTTCAAAATGTCAACATTTTCATGCAAAGAAAAGGAGAAACGATGAGACAACAAAAGAATTCTCTGTTGGTATTCAGGGAAGGGAGATTGACCAGGTCTTTGCTTCCTGTTACTTAGCATGCAAATACTGCATGGCAAGAATAGTTAGTAATCATATTTTATGTTTCTACAGCATGTTGAACTAAAAGGATTCCTGATATAAGGCAGCTCTGCAATACATTAGAGTACCTTGAAAGTTTGTTGGAGCTCCAGGCTTTATGCATAGAGCTCACTTAGGAACATGGTCTAAATCTTTCAGATCATTATAAACTTCCTAAGAGGATAAAGCAATCAACCTGGGAGAAGAGTCAGTGCTACAGACATACCTAGATGCCTTCATTACTCTGTACTGCTGCATCTCCTGCTTTATGTCAGCCTGATTTACTGTTTCACTTTCCAAATTGACCAGCTAGCATCTTGGCCATATTCACTCTCTTCCCTTCTTTCAAGAGAGGTCACTTTACATCTAATGAGCGTTTTTAGATTTCAAGTCTCATGTTGGTTCCTCACAAAACCCTTTACAAAACTGATCATGAGCCAAGGAGAGCAATTAGCACAACTCACTAAAATCTAAGAGACCATTAATAAAGAAGGTATGCCAAACTGAGTAAAGGTGCTTTGAGCCCTTGAGAGATTTCGCACAAGCTGCTTTCAAGACATTTCTGCTTGGAATCATAGAATCATAGAATAGTTAGGGCTGGAAAGGACCTTAAGATCATCTAGTTCCAACCTTCCTGCCATAGGCAGGGACACCTCACACTAAACTATGCCATGCAATGCTTTGTCCAACCTGGCTTTGAACACTGCCAGGGATGAAGCATTGCCAAAATAAGCAAAAATATCAACAACAAAATAGAATAAACAGACTTCCAAAGGCATTATATGCCATACCAGTCACAGCAGTCAGTCTAACTCTAGTATTTCTTTCTGGACTGTAAGGCATTTTAAGTACAAATACACTGAGCATCCTATAGCACTGTACTGAGACACCAGTGCTCCAGCTGAGCAAGAGATAAACACATTCTGAGATGCAGGTTGTCAGAAAATAACTCTAAAATTCTATCACATCTTTGTTTCTCTCTTGTTTACTTTCTCACAGAGGTGTCCACTCTTAACATCAAAGAAAATATAGGATCAGTGCTTACCTAGAACCAAGTGGGGAGCAGCAGCTTGGAGGAAAATGAGGGATAGCAGCTACAGTTCTGTTTATGTTATGCTCTGGATACCTGTGCACATGTTTGCATGGTCTACAATATTGGCAAAGAAACTTGCACTTTTCTGTCTCCACCTTTCATTCAACAGCAAAACACACCAAGCTATGAGGCAGCTGGACACATGACAGGACTGTATTGTCTCCTGCTGTGAAGCTTGGACTCCACCAAGCACCACAGGATTCGGATGCAAGTAACCAAGGAATAGATAGGGGTTTGGGCAGAGGTAAAAAGAGAAAAAACCCTGCTGACTGAGTCTCATCACACTCAGATATAAAGAAGATTTATTTTATCACATCCACTTTACAAATAAGAAACTGAAATACCAGGGGTAGTTGTTTCAGTTCAGGTGTTAAACTTCATCTCCTGTAGAATGACAGGATGTGTCATTTTAATCCTACTTAATCTCAGAGCTTAAATGTGGCAAAGATCCCTTTGTTGAACTCTTCTAGAAAAACAGTGAATTTTGTATTTCAAGTACAGCTCAGCCAAGAGATTATATTTTCACCTAACTGTACTCCCACTGAAAGCAGGCAGGTTCAGTCTAAGCAAAGTTAGACCATTCCAAAGTGATTTTGCAATTCAGCTCAATCAGTTTACAACTACCATGATGTAGAAGTTTGGAATATTCACAGATTTTAGTGTCTTACTGAGTAAAATGATGGGTATTACCTCAGAATGATATTTATATCAGAGCACTATAATGTTTAATGGAATACTTGTTGCACTCCCTTAGCTCACCCTCACTTGCAAGCCAATGTAAGACTAATACTCTGATTTAAAGCCCTCTAATGTATGCCTTAATTTCAGTGAAAACACAGGCTCTGTAAGTCTATTCATGTTCCAAGAGAACATATAACACCAGTCCTGCCAATGAAAGGCAATATAATCAGCAGTAAAAAAAAAAGCTCAGATCTCTTTTCGTATGTACTCTGATATTGAAAAACAGCAATAGACAACTTACCCACTTATAAAATTCCATTGATGGGAGGAGAATGGAACTGCACATTTACCTTGACCAGGTAATTTGGCACACCTTACTGCTGCAAGGAAAACAAGTTATTTTTTTAATAAGTCTGAAAATGAACCAATAATTATGGAAAATTAATTTTTCATTTATTGTGCTGTTGCTTCCAAATTACCCTTCCCATCTCATCTTTGTAATTACTTCTAAAAGCTTGTAAATATTTTATTCTTTATTATTATGCTCACTGAGAAACATAAGAGGCACTGACTCCATTGTTTATGGCACACTGTTTATAGCTTCAAGTTTCCCTATACACTTAGACTCTGCTCTGTACTAGGAGCAGAGAGAGAAATAATCTTTTTACATAGTGGTTTCTGTATATTTCACATGCCCTCATATAAACCAAAGTGATTTCTTTGTCTAGAACTGTTGAGACATTTGAGTTTCTAGGGGCATGATTCCAAACCTTCACAAAGTTATTCAAAAGGTACTGGAACAGGCTGTAGGTGTTTGAAAAGGCTTCTATAGCTTCCACGAGTGCTTTGGAACTAGATTCATGCCAAATACGGCAACTTCAAAACAGCCCCTTGCAGATGACATGTAATAGGATAGATTTGGCAAAAGACAGAACTGTAGAAATCACAAAATCATAGAATGATTAGGGTTGGAAAGGATCATCTAGTTCCAATCCCCTTGCCATGGGGCAGGGACACCTCACACTAGACCAGATTGCTCCAAACTCCATCCAACCTGGCCTTGAACACTTCCCAGGATGGGACAGCCACAGTCTTCCCTGAACAACCTGTGCCAGTGTCTCACCACCTTCACAGAGAACTTTTTGCTACATCTAATCTAATCCTATCTAAAGTCTCTCCTTCTGGTGCAAAGATATTTATGTATTCATAATGCCTGCTTTGTTACAACCCAAACTTCTTCTCCCTTTTCAAATCGCCCTTCCCAATAACAGTCCCTGCATGCTATGTGCACCTCATGAGAGGACTGCAGTTTAGGAAAAACACTTGAAGGCAACAGCTATATCTGCTACAATGGCCATATGATGAAACAAAACAGAATATGTTGTTCACTATTAAACCCTTCAGAATGGATCAAACATCAAAATATCCCTATTAAACTTCACCAGAAATGTGCCAGGACTTAAGTATTTAAAGATGCATGATTACCCACAGACAGTGAAGGCCTGCATCTCCAATCTGGGATCAAACGATACAGTTTCTACCATCTGCCCTGGGGGATCAAAACAGGCCAGTGTTTGCACCCTCAAGTTTCTCTCCAAAGCTACAAGTTGCATTCTGCACAGGGTAACATATCAATTTAAATTCCCACTGCCACCATACCTAATTGATGACAAGACAATGTTCTACCTTCAGGATCATTATGCAAGACAAGCACAGCTATGGCTGATATATACATGCACATTTTAATCCACTTTCCAAAACTCCTTTCTTAAGTCAAAAGAGATTAGAAGCAAAGACACTTTGTTTCTACACGTCAACAAACTTAAGTCAAACCAAAAACTGTACTTATCATTAAACAGTTATTAAGACAATTCTTCCCTTTGTTCATCCAGCACTTTTCTTGGTACAAGACCATTATATGTGTGGGAGTTCTCTCTCCATTATCCTAACCATGCCATGAACTCTTTAGGTAAAGAGTGGACATGAAATCTCTCATTAGAAAGTAGATTATTCTGCGTAATTTTCTGTAGCACTTTGAAATCCTTAACTAAACATCTTGCCTATCACTAGTCAGCACTATGGACTTTAATTAAACAATGTTTAACATTCAAGTCCTGAGCATCACATTATTAATAACCTTGAGCCTTAATAAATGTTGAATAAGAGTAGAGAATGTAAGCATTCAACTGGAAGAGCTGGTTTGTTTTAATGTCACTAATCTGCCTATAGGACAGAATATGGTATTTAATTGAACAATAGCATTAATTTTTAACCAAAGCAATTACTGTTTTCCCTGTGGCTACATAAGGCATACAAGATGTATTGTATGATCCACCTCCATCCTTCACATCAGTCTCAGCACACCCAAACCTATTCATCATCCTTTGAATATGTTTGTCAAACATCCATTCAAGTGGGCAGCAATTGGTAAGAACTGCCAGTACATGTCACCTACTGCCCTGCTTGATTTTCTCAGCTCAAATTTCAGTCTCCCACGTAATTGATAACAACGCCTAAAATGTTTTGAGGAATTTGATCATCCAGTTCTCAAGCTGCTGCAATGAGCAGTCACTCTTTGGAGAGCAAAGAACATTATCACTTATGTGGCTCATATTAAAACACAGGTCAGAAAAAGCATTTCAATTTTTACAAGAAGCCATCTCAAATTATCTGGTTTCATCAGGAGATTCATGGATTCACACCTGCTGAGCACAAAGTAGATGATACCATTATCAGCATTACCCTCCCTACCATCACATTCCATCTGCGTAACCCTTAAAAAACTGAGTAAGTTTATAAAGAGAACCTATTAAAAGGCAGCCTATTACCATAGGCTTATTGAATACAGACTATCATATTTAAAATTATATAGAAAACATCAAAATCCCAGGTCTTTCCTATCTTTGTTGGTTTGGTGTCTATTTTTTGTTTGGGTTTTGGTTGGTTGGTTGGTTGGTTTTTTTTAAAGGAATCTTAAATTGCCAGAATGTAACAAACCACAACTGAAAGACTGTAAGCACAACAGGTGATTTTTTTCTTTTTTTTCCTGAAAAACACCTTTCTTTCTGAAAAAGACATTGTATAAAAGTTTTGGGGTTTTTTGGTTTGTGGGTTTGTTTATTTTTTTAATGATTATACTTATTGTTTCAAAAGCCCAGGATAATGAGTCAGATGAGAAAATATTATAAAATATTATACTATAGCTGGCATGACACAAAACCATGTTCAGATGTCATCCCAGACTTACACAGATCAGAAGGTCAGAATCCATTTTTGGCACAACTCTCCTCTGTGAACCCACTGCATAGATTTACAGTCTCCTAAGTGACAGACTGGCTGGCAGAATTACACGCCACCAAACGTGTTGGTGCAGCATGCATGAACCCCCTCAGCAAAAGCCTACCCAATCATCAGGATGGGGTTACATAAGGCCTGAAAACATTGCTTCCAACTAATTTGAACTCCCTCAGCAAACAGAAAAATCATAAGTAGATAACAAAAAGTTTATGTTTTCTTTCATGCTTTTTTAAGTCCTCTGGAGGAAAGTTTTTCTTAGCCATTTGCACAAGCCTAAGTGCTTTGATGTCAACTTACTGAAAGGACCCTGGCTGTGACAGAATATTGCTTACATGTTCACATTAAACATACCTAAGCATAAAGTTAATTTTTAGCTTACATGCCCTAAAATGGTAATATTTCTCAAAAGATTATTTTGAAGTATCTGGACTACTCATTTGAAAACAAAGATAAACAAATACAGTGTAGAACTTGAGAAGCATCTCTGCATTCTCAGTTACTAACCATTTGTGTTGGCTAGTGCTGTACTTCTGTTGTGCAATTAAGACTGGACGAGGGTGCAAAATATGCCATTCACAGTTTAATAAAGACTTCCTAATTTGCAAGGAGTTTTGACTTGACTATATCAGAATGATAGCAGTTTAATACAAGTTTCAAAGTAATCTTCATTTCACAGCTCTAACAACATGCTTCCTGAGGCACCATTTTTAAGACAATTAGCCAAAGGTATTAATACTACTTTCCCCAGTTTTTTGTCCTTGAAGGAAGTACAGGCCATGTGCTAAGCATTCTGAAAGGTGACTCTGCATTTTCAGCAGATCTCAGGCTGGCTCAAACTTTAAAACCCTTGCAGGTTGCATTTTGAATTCCAAAGAAAAGCTTGAAGCTGGTTCACACTTCAGCAAGTTGTTGCTTCTAAGAAAATCAAGTTACCACAAGGAACACACTACCCCAATTCAGGGAAACCAGACCTCTTTTTCTAAATTAACAGAGAGGAAGTTCAGGCACTGATTATCATGCTGTAAAACTGCTTGGCAAAACAACTCTACAGCTGTGTCACAATGACCTCTATGCCCCCTGACAAACCAAACACTTTTTGCAATGCAAGTCCTTGATAGTAGCACCCTCAAGGACACACATCCCTGGATAAATCATCCAGAGTACCCTTTTGAGTATAGAAACCAGGCAAAAGGTACCTCACCCAAAGAATGCAAGTAATAGATGCTAGTCAGAAAGCTTGCTACCTTGAAATACCTCTCAAAAATTAAATACGCTAAATGCCCTGCAAACACTGTAGGGAACTGGGGAATTTCTGGAATCTCTATATCATCCTGACAAATTAATAAGACTGTCTCAGAATCACCTGAACACCATCCAGCAGGCAGGAGGAGACCAGCTGAGACTGCTCAGTGCAGTTAAGGCCCACTACTGCTCACTCAGGGCCCTGATGCTTCCTTGTTGGAGTCAAAACAGATTGGTAGATAAGAATAGGAGAAAGAAGGACAATGACACATTTACATCTGATTTATTTTTTTATGACCAGTACAGGAAGTGATTAGGTTCTTCCTTCAGCGTCCTAGGTCATAAAATGAAAGCTTCTGCTCAAGCTCCTAGTAGATTGTATAGCTAATCTACAGATCTGCTTATGTTACCACATGAGTAAGTCTCAGGCAAGAGGACATCTAACTTCTAAGTTCTCCACCTTCTATTCCCTTGCTGTATTTTAATACAGGTGAAGTAACACTCCCAGAGAAATAACACTTTTCTCCTTCATGGCAGCTTGTCTCACTTGTTTCAAACTGGCTTCCAACTAGCTGTTCCCCATCTCAGCCAGGCAAGAAAAGCAGAGAGAAGATACTGAAAGGTAGTTTTATTTGTTCTTTTCCACTTGAAAAACTTGTAAAGTTTCAAATAAACAGTATAAGCAGGAACATGCAGAAATATGGACCAGCAGAGAACAGCTTCATGAAACTGCCAGGTTTAAAGGTCAGGTTTTCCTATATAGTGCCATTAAGAAAACTATCTTTCACAGAACTCTTTTTCTAGTTTGTGGTGTTTCCTATCCCACCGTCTGCGTCTGAGGCCTAATATTGTACTGGCAGTTTCAAAGCCTTAATTCATTCACCATTAGATTTCAAGCTAGGAACAGACTTCAGAGTTTTGGCAGCAACAGCTGTCATGCATTGAAATATACTTATTTGTATTACCAAGGCATATGTCTGAAGGAGCTCAGACATACAAAGCTGCCCTTTGCTCTTTTCTCCTCGGTCTTTGAACAAAAATTCACTTTGCAACTCTTACGTATCTCCCAGATTCACTGGCACATGTGTGAACAGTGATAAAGCAAGGACTGAAAGGCAGTAACTGACAAATCAAAACAAGCAGCTTGAAAAATGTAGCAACTGGTTCTCACTAAATTCATGAGGTTGTTTTGGTGGTTTTTGGGGTTTTGCTTTTTTTTTTTTTTTTTTGTTCCTTTTTCCAGTTTTAATCCGGTTTACGGTAAGATTTTGATCAGAAGTCAAGAGAATCAGTGGGTTTAGAGAAAGTCAGCTCAAAAGCTAATATTATCATAATACTGGAAATGCAACTTACTATAGGAGCAGGAGAAGACAAAGGCATATATTAGAGGGTTGGAACAGATGAAGTAACTGCTGTAACATTCAGCCACCATTCAGACATGGTGACTGTCATCTGAATATTCTTTCAGTCCACCTAGCATCTTCATCTTACAACCACTGCTGTCTTCAGTGCCGCCTTCTCTTTCCTTACCCCCTTCCCATCTGCAGAGCCTCATTAAATCCTCCTTCAAAAAGCTTTGTTTCCCTCACACAGTCTGTAGCTCTTGCTTTGCTTGTACATCACATCCCACTTGTCTCTGCTTTGTATCTTTCTGAAGGAGTGGTGCCATGCTTCATGCTTTAAAATGTTTAAGGCAACAATCCCTTGATCATAACTAGGGCCAACAGATACAACCATAATCCAGGTACATGATAAATGGATTCTATCAGTCAAAAGCAATACTCTTTGTCTATACTTGCAGGAGTAAAGAGGAAGTCAGGTCAAAACCAAGCATGTTAAAAACCAATAGCCAGTTTAACCAAATGAATAGCTGTTAGTGTCTGAAAAACAGGTAAGTTTAGGTCAACCTGGAAGTAACAGATACAGAAATAACTGAGCTATAGCATTCCTCCATAGAAGACAGCAATCTTCTCATCACAGCCAAAGGAAGAAAAAGTGTAGTTTTGGGTGTCTGTTACTATCTGAGTCACAGAAAAAAAAAAAGATCCAAAGCAGGAGGTGAATCCTATTGCCTTCTATGCAGGTAAGTTACTATCACAGATAATCTAGTGGAAAAGAAAGCATATGATCCCAACTGGCTTTCAGCAGGCTCACTTTCCTCCAAGCAGCAGTCCTGAAAGAAAGATTGCATTTCCTTCAGAAACAGAAAGATGTGGTCTCTGACTTTTGTGAAAAGTCTCATGATTGATGAGGGGTCAGCTTTACATGGGACTGAAAGATATCTCCTGATTCATCAGAGCCTTTTTATGACACAGTTACAGAAACCCATCTAGTGTCTAGCAAACATAACTAGATTATTTGCCTCCTCCTGCTCCTATTATCAAACAGCAAAGGCAAGGCTGCTATCTAGTTTCCTTTATTCATGCATTATCTCAGGTGCCCAAGTGCTGTATAATCAATTCACATTAGAGAGCAGAAATTTCAAGTAAACACTACAGGCAGTCTCTAATACAAGGAATAAACCACAACTAACATCTGACTATCTGTTACTATGTACAGCAGGCTGAAGGTGGTCAGTAGTTATAAAGCTGCCTGAAGGCAACAGAAAAGATTAATCCATATCTGCTCATATCATCCTCAAAATGAGTCTGATATCTCAGGTAAAGACTCCTAACCACTTAAGCGTCCATTGTTCATTTTTAGTATCACTTATTTCATAAATAGGTTATGTTTGCAATGTAGCTATGATGAAATAAATATTTTGAAAGGCACACAGAAATAAGACAGTGAGAAGGTCTAGTGCAAAAACCAAACCTGGAATGCAAAGACATTTCACATCTACATACCTTCACTCTCTCTCATGCAAGCAAGAGAATTATCATTTCTCATATTCACCTTTATGGAAAGAAATCAGTCTAACACTCTCTACAAAACAGGATCAAGGGAAGGAGTGCCTTATTCCTTTACTTTATAAAGGGAATAAACAAAACCAAAATACCAAAACAACCAAGAACCCCAAGCCAACTGCTGTACCTCCACAGAACTAGAACTAAAAGAAGCATGTTTAATTTACTGTTAGGCCTAAAGTAGGGCAAGCCCTATAAAGTACTCTACACATCAATGACAAGGCATCAGATAAGCTCCTGGACAATATATATGTGTTCTACAAGAAGAAATTTGCCATGGGAGTTAAGACACTAAGAAATTACATATATTAAATCATGATATTATGCCATCTTTACAAAGTTCAGATTAATTCACTAGGGCTAGCCTGATTTTACCCTAGGAGAACCTAACACTTCTGCAAGAAAGCTGCCCCTTAGGGCAGAAGAGCAAGAATACTTTAGAATTCAAAGAATGTGGCTATATTAAAACAGGAACTTATGGCTGACAGAAACCTGACATGTAATTTTTATCACTTACATTGGTTCTTCAAACCACAATAAGGAGCAAGTGTTTGTTCAGCAGCAGATTTCTCCAGAGCCAGCTCAACCCACCAGAAGCCACACATAAGCAGGAGCCATTTGGGGGGAGCACTTTGGCTGTTAATATGACAAGGGCACCAATGGCACTGAAAACATTAGCTTGGCAAGAGCTCGACCAGGACATCAGAACCCAGGGATATCAACTGACCAGGAAAGCAGCCCCAAGGATCATTCTCCATCTTGCTAGTCAGACCTGAGAAGGTGCAGGTCAAGGTGTCATACAGACCAAAGCCTCTCTTCATGCCTGATGTTATTGCTAGGGCAATTAGATTATATTATATGATAATAAGACCTTCTTCAAAGAATGCAGGTAACTGGGGAGAGATAGGATGCAATTTAGAAGAAATCCAAATCTGCTGGCAGACTGTCTGACTTGGTAAATCATGCTTTAAACAAACAAACTTGGGTGGTAGGGTCCAAAACCATGACACTTGTGAACTCACAAGCAACAGTATATATATGCATACCTATCAGAGTAGTCATGAATACCCCCAACTCTCCAAAGCCCCCTCCCCAAATCCTACCTGGTCCCAGGAGGCTGCAACCATGCTCTGAGGACTCACACCAGCATCCAGTTTTGACAACACAGAAAGGTGCTTTGCTGGCATCTGCCAGCATGAGCTACAATAAGGGCTGCTTTATTTATCGCATTTTAATCAGACCTGAATGATCTGTTTAAAATTGAGACATAGCCTCTGCACCTCAACGGTTTGAAAGGTCTCCCCTTTGTTTATCAACAGCATTTAAACAGCTGTACCTTTGCAGTGCAAACCACACAAGAAAGTAATTAAATGCCATAGAATATGAAGTGCTGGAGGGAAGCCATTAAATTTAATAATGATGTCAGCTTCTACAGCAGCTAGTGTAACACATGCAGTGTTAGCTATTATGCTCTGACTGATCATTTCTGCTCAACCTAGGCAAAACATTAAGCTTAGGTATCTAGTTGAAATCTATTACTCAAAATCTTTTAATAAAAAATGAATGCTTCACATTTCAACTTTTACAATTACATTAGTTGTTGGTTGGTTTGTTTTTTTTCATTTGAGTATTTAATACAACTATAATGCCTATATGATTGAAGAGATGGATCTCACCATACCTGCTCTCACTATATAGCTCCTTGCACAATTTTCCTCAGGGATCATCTGGGAGACTAGAAATGTATATAGCCACTATAGCTTCACTCTACCTTCAGTGTTCTTGAAGGCCCAGCAGATCTGCCAAGACCAGATGAAAGTATTTCAGCATTTCATAATGGTGACTCAATTAACAGAAATCCATCTCTTAATATAATAGTTGTGTGCAAACACAGTCCACCAAGTTACACTACAGTGCATTCAGTGAATTTCTGCTTTTATTTTATCTATGATTTTCTTACATAGTATTCTTTGCTTTTAACTTATTCAATGCCTGTTTTCATGTATCAATAAAAACACATGGACTCTTGAAACCCATCTGCAATTCTTCTAGACATTTGTACCTAGAAAAACTGAGGCATAAATTAAGGGACTGACCTGCTAGTCACTCCAGATAAAGACCAAAGCAAAGAATGGAAGTCTCAAAAATCAGTTTTCTACATAGACAAAGTGTTTGTGTAAGGTTATATTAAATAAATGCTAAATTTTATCTCCATAGCAAATATTTTGATAGTTCCACTACTTTTCATAGAATCATAGAATAGTTAAGGTTGGAAAGGACCTTAAGATCATCCAGTTCC
>JBAFWW010013252.1:0-38181 GCA_036873685.1 Agapornis canus | reverse complement strand
CCTTCTCCAAATCCTGCATAGCCAGTTCACCCAATAGCTTCCAGAGGGGGTCTAAGTTGTTCCTGGTCTGTCTTTTATTTGCAATATACCTGTAGAATCCCTTGTTGTTATCCTTAACATTCCTTGCTAAGTTTAATTCTAGCTGGGCCTTAGCCTTCCTTACATGGTCCCTGGCTTCCCAGACAACATCCTGGTATTCATCCCAGGCTGCGTGTCCTGGTTTCCACCTTTTATATGCCTCTTTCTTCATTCAAATTTTTCGAATTTTTCTCAGCACCTCAATAAATTAGTCTGTTTATTTTGTGTTACTGGGAAGAAAAAGTCTTTAATAAGCTTTGCAAATTGACAAAAATCTATTTAAAACTTCATTTAAGTCTAAAAGTGGAGCAACACATGTGCCCATATGCAGGCACCTACTGAGATTTTAGACACCTACAAATACCTGTGAGTGTTCAGGTGTAACTCCAGACATCCGTAGTCAACCCAGAGATAATGTCATATCTACCAGCTCCTTTTGCAGACTCTGTGGACAAAGCAAAAAAAGTTTCAGCATATCAAAGGTTCTGACACTGCATGCTTGTTTATGTGTTTGGCACACTTTAGTATACAGATCTCCGTCCTTATCAGCCTTTGAATTATCCCTACAAAAACACCTTTGTCTCCCTTCTTATATTCTGTCTCTCCCTTGCCTTTTTAATTTGTAACACGTTTATGCAAGTCTATCCAACCTGATCTGCTGGCTGATTGGTCTTGATTGGTTCAAGTCTCCTGCAGCTCCTGTGATAAAAAAAATAGTGATGTTACTGAAGTTAGTCTCTGGCATAACTCATGAACTGAGAGACATACAGGCTGATAAAAGAAAAGAAAGATTCTGCTTACATGAACACGTTTGGTAATGAGCGATAACAGGGCAAAAAATAAACTACAATAAAAGGTGCATGACAGCTTTGAGTCTGGGTGATATATACTTGGTTTTAAAGTTGCCTCAGTGTGTCAGTGTTTTATTCATGGCTGGCAGCTAGTGTGAATACAGCAGAAGCTAGTGTAATAGTTTGATATATCCGTGCCATTATGTTTTAGGGTCAAATACCTTTTTAACATGCTTCCTGATTTAAAGAAAAAGGAAAAGAAAGAGGAAGAAGAGAAAGGAGATGGTGAGAAAAACAAAGGCAAAAGTATACTTCTAAATAAAAGAGGATAAAGAGATAATGAAAAGGCAAAAATATTCTGAATTTAACTACTCTGTCTAATATGAGACAACTGGATACCTGCAGTATCCTGTTCTGTGTATGCCATTTCCTTCCTTGGCGTTTAAATTGCAGAACATCTTGGGTGACAGCAGAAGTGGCTGTGTGTCATCACATCATCTTCATCAGCTTTTGTTCATTCCTTCTTAAGTACTTGCAACTTACTAGTCACAACTGTTGTGCTTGCTGTTCACGGTACAGGTTGGATGAAATGTATTAATTAGTGTGTGTGTATGTGTGAGTGAAGTATTAATGACTGCATGTGTATGAATTATCAGCAGAAGTACTGGGACTTAATATAAGAACAGTGAATCTAAGTTAGGAAAGTGGTTACCAAAGATGCCTTTTATCAGCAAAGAAAATAGACCCTACAAAATTATGATTCAGACCATTGGTGATTTTGCCTGGAATTCACACCTTAATTTTCACCTTAATAGAAACAATTAACAATTGAATTGATTTCAGTGGAGATGAGATTTCTATTTTACTGCAGTGGAAGTGAGAAAAGAATTTGATTCCAGTATGCTATCTGTATTCCAGACATCCTTTCAACATGAAATGTTCAAATTCTAAAGAATGGACAAAGCACTACAAAATGTACTGCATGGAAACCACCTCAACTGTCTATGACTGGAAATGAAAGTGAAAAAACCCTGATGACCCAACAGGTCATTCCCATTGCTAATTTTTATGATTTTCTGCCAGTCCTTTTCTGCAAGTCTTGATTAAATATTCAGAAAAATAATTACTTATACATAAACCTAATCATTTAAAGGTGCATCAAATAAGGCAGACTATAAACACTCTGTTAAAGGAAGATGACATCCAAAAGACAACATATCTTTGAGTCCTAGTTAAGCCAAAACATTAAGGAAGTATATTACAATTAAGTTTACATCCATTGGATGGAACTTGTTGCCAGATAACAGGAATCTCTCAAATGTTTGGGTGCTGGTTTTTGTTTGGGTTACTTTTTCTATTCTATCCTGATTATTATCATAGTGTGAGTTTATTATTTCAGATAAACTATAGTCAAACATTATTGAATTTTTTTTAAAAAAAGAATTAAAAAGTCGATTTATCTAATTAAACTATTGTAAGTTCAAACTTAACATTACAAATGAAAACAAATCTGAAAAACGTGGTGCAAAGGAGCTGTTTTCTTTCAAATGAATACCTATGTCTCAGCAGTATTAACTCCTACAATGCTGTGGTGAGGTGGATATATTTTAGAATAGAATAGAGTAGAATAGAGTAGAGTAGAGTAGAGTAGAGTAGAGTAGAGTAGAGTAGAGTAGAGTAGAGTAGAATTGAATCGAACCTAGTAAATTAGGTTGGAAAAGACCTTTAAGATCATCAGATCCAACCATTACCCCAGCACTGCCAAGTCCACCACTAAACTATGTCACTAAGGGCAGCATCTACACAGTTTGTAAACACTTCCAAAGACAGTGATTCCACCACTTCCCTGAGCAGCCTGTTCCAATGCCCGATCACCCTTTTGGTGAAGGAATGTTTCCTAATATCCAGTCTAAACCTCCCCTGGTGCAGCTTGAGGCCATTCCTCTTGTCACCTGGGATAAGAGACTGACACACACCTCAATGTAACCTCCTTTCAGGTAGTTGTAGACAGCAATAAGGTCCCCTCTAAGCATTCTTCTCACATGAACTGAAGTTTGTAAAGGATAAAGGTCTTGCAACACAGATGATTTACTTTGTTTACCACCACACTGCGTGTGTCTCAACAGCAGCTTGACAAATACACATTATGGAAGTATTATTAAATGTGTCATTAACAGCCATGTAACACTACTAATGTATTTGCTTTTGCAAGTGATGTGTACCCTTTGCTGATACAGATCACACAGTGTAAATAATGTCAACAGTAAGAAATCTGTCTGATTTCCAGTCACTAGTAGGGGTTTACACATTTTAATCACAATTAAGGTAGTTTAATTTTTGATTTGTATATTTTATTTGTGAAAAGTCACGGGGATAACCATTTTTTCCCTCATAAAACACACACAGCTGGTCTCAGGAGACAAAATCTTATGTTTTTAGAGGCACATGGCTCTCAGGCTGTGCTGTCAGACAGTAAGCTACTAAACCTACTGAATTTGTAGATATGGCTCATTAACAAAGATAACTCATTGGGCTAATCCCACTCATATGTGTCAGCAAAATATTTTTGCAGCTAATACCTATAATTCTGGGCAGACCATGAGAAAAGACTAGGGAGGGCTTTGCATCCTAGCGACAATTTGCTTGTCAGTGCGTATTTAGGAGTCCTCATGAGGGACTTTTTTTTTAACTAAGAGATTGAAAATGTACTGGTCCTTTGCCCTAAAAAATAACAGTGTTAAATACGCCTCACATTCATCATCCAGAGAGTATAATTTCTTCAAATTAATCAGGCCTGCAGCTACAGGGAAGTGCCAGCTTTTCTAAAGCTCAGTTTACCAACACAGAGTGCTAAAATTCCCTGATTTTTGTGGGGCATATGTATAGGGCAGTGCCGCAGGAATGCAAGGAATGCTCTCCTGGGCTCCACTCCTCAATCACTTCAGGGCACCCATTCCCTCCTGCTGCAGACTAGCTTGCCTGACATCTTCATATCTCTACATCAAAACAGAGCTACCCACTCTATTTTAATATGCAATTATCTTTCATTTCAGAGCTATTAGCTATAACAGCATCAAGTGAAGTGTTTCTCTCCAATTAATTTTTTATTGTGCTAGCTAGTAACACAATATCTGTGATTCACAGCGATGTTTCACTTCAGCCAATGGGATTTTGGGGGGCTCCAGTTGTATGCTGAGCAGTGTAAAAAATCTTGATGGTTATAGAAATATGCCAAAGGCCTATCACATGCTATGTTTATTGTTAGAAATGGGAGTGAATGAAAGCTAGAGAACTCTGTACAAATACACTAAATTTCTTAGTAATATTTAAGGATGTGTCACATCAAAACCTTTTTAGTGCCATAACTGTATAATGTAGATGCTTCTGATAATGTATATTCTCCATGGTGGATACAAGTCTGTCCTTTATGCTATTTTTTTGTAGTTGAAATTAGAAGAGTTTTTACATCTGAATAGAAACACAAAAAAAAAAAAAACCCAGCAAATAATCATCAACATAAAGAGTTAGGACGGTAATTATTACAGAACACATGAAATTAGATCTGGAAACCTCTATTTTTCATGAAAATATTCAACAAAATAAAATTTACAGCATTTTTGCAACTTTCACATTCTCTTAGTCTAGCTGAGTTTCTCATTTCCTAGATTCAATAGTAAATCAGTATGCTTTGGAATACACACATACACCAGGACCTTCCGTTCATTTTACATTTGCTTTTCGATTATCCCTCAGTTTACATTATCCAGCCTGATTTACAATGCATTTTTGGAGAGGGTTATTTGTACTGGTCATCATATTGTTACATTAATGGGTTTTCTACCCCATATTACACTAGGAAACAAAGAGTTAAACATATATATTACATGCAGTACATAGAATATTGATATTTTGGTGATATGAAAATGCTGCAACTCAAAATATGACAGCTCAGCATACTATCTTTTCAGATGGCTGTAACTAAACACCATGTTAAAGTATTTTAGAAAAGTATTCTGCCTTAGAAATGCAGTTTCTGGTTTCCTGAATATCTCCACTTCTTTTAAGAGATAAATTGGTCAGGTCAAACAGCTGCTAAAATGCCAAGGAAACAAATTCAGCATTTCTGGAAGCTCTTTGTTCACTTGCTAACCCTCATTTTTTCTAGGATACTCACACTTTGAAAGTCTTGCACTTGACTTAGCCACATGGCATTTAGTTCATGACAACAGTTATCAATCACGCACAATTAAACACTTGGTTTGCTCAGGAGAGGCCAGTCTGCCCTGGTGGGTAAACAGAACATTGCTTCTTTGGGAAGTTTAGTAAATTAGATAGAGTCAGTATGGATGTAAACCCATGGATGTCCTTTAATCCCTTCTTTGGATAAATACTTATTCTCATCTATCTTCCAGAGACAGCATGGCAGATGAAGCAGATTGAAGCTCCTGAACTCCAGCCCTCAAAACTGCCCATCTGCTTCCCAGCTCTCTCCCAACACTTTCTCAGCAACCAAGTTACTTACATAACCACTTGTGGTGGTGGACAGTAAAAGGGAACAGAGATTCTGGCCTGACAAGCCACTCCAGAGCTGACCTTGAGAGCAGTAGCTATTCCCACTGGGCTGGGCAGAGCCAATCTTGTTGACTTTTAAGTCAAAGATGAATGATTTCAGGTACAAGTAAGGCCACTACAAAGGGGAAGGTATCTCCTTTGAACAAGATTAGCCTCTATGTTCTTGTCTTCTGCAATAGCAACATTTCCAAGAATGCTGCCTCTCACATTCTGGGATTTATAGACAGATGGGATTATTACCATTTGCAGCTCCAGCTTTTATCATCTTTTACAACATGATGAAGGGCATGTGAGGTTGTTTATTTGCTTTGTTAGGGTTTTTTTACACAATATCCTCTAGTTATGTGGCAATTTGTCAATTAGCAATCACTAATGTACAGGCACAGTATATGACCATCATTCTGTGTCCATGAACTGGAGGGTAGGAAAGAAAGATGTCAGTGACTTTACAAAGCCCATGCTAAAATAATCTTTGAATATAGAAACCTTTACTATATGGTTTATGGTCCTTTTGTACTTGTAAGGCAATACAACATTCAGAAGGTTATAAAAGAGAACTTGGCCTGTCCCATAAAGCAAATTTGTGGGGGGTTTGTCTTTTCTTTTTTTTTTTTTTTTTTTTTTTTTTAAAAAAAACCAAGAAAATTTTTTTAATTTTTTTTTTTTTTTTTATAATTTTTTTTTTTTTTTAACAGAAAGCCAGGAAGAATTTGTGACTACTATAATGCATTTCATACATTTGTTCAGAATTTGCCACTATTTGCATAGCCACATTTGGGAATATTTATCATTTGACTCCTGCTGTATCTGCAAATGTATGCAAACTGGCTTTAGCTAGCTGGTTTAATACTAACAGTGGCAGATTAGGGACCAGAATAAGCTAACTGTCCAAGTATTTACATGGTCTTTGGAGAGAAAGTCACAGCCCACACAGTATTCCCTTTAGCTGCACTGATAAATGTGCCCAGACAAAAGGAAAGGTGGCCAAAATTTGTATTGCTTTAGCAATAATCTGTTCCAGCTTCTCCTTCTGTGAAAAGAGGCACAAAGATATTGACCACACTTCTTAGGTATTCTGAGACATAAGAAAAGCACTCTGAAGTGCAGTTACAAATAACACTAACAAACAACATTTTGAGTTTTTGAAAAACAAAATTAATCACAGACATAGAAACTGTCAAATAACATCTTCTGTCATTATCAGGACATTTAGTAAAAGAGGCTGTTACAGTGAAATGGTGCAAAGCTCACAGCAATAAGTCTGTGTTTACATGCCTGTGCACTCTGGGACAGGCTGGCAACAAGGAAAGGTGCCCACTACACAGTGCAAAAGTATCAGACTGCTAGAAACAGGGTCTTTTTAGATAAACAACACTTTTCAAATAATAAAGAGGTTAAATCATGCACGCCACTCCTTTCCAAATAATCATGCATCATCTAATACAGGTAAAATATACATAGGAGAGATTTTAACTGCCCATGACACAGTTTTGTGACCTATATATTCACTGTCACATGAATTTCTAATATTCTATTTCAGAAAATATCATCCTAAATAAGGAAAAATATTTAATTCTTATTATCTGCCTTTGAAGTTTTCATTATGGAACAGATTAAAGCCCAAATTTATATTTTGATGGTCTGCTTTTAAACCAATATATTTCCTAAAAGAAAATGCAAACTTCCACTAAAATAACTATAATCGACTCATTTAAAATAATCTTTTGGTTATTTTAACATAAAGCGATTGTGCCGACGTATGAAAAGGGGAAATTATCTAGAAGTCAGCCCAGACAGGATTACTGTTTATTAAAAGCTGACCAACTCTTCAACAGAATTTAACTCACAGAATCACATAGAATCACAGAATCCTAAGGGTTGGAAGGGACTTCGAAAGATCATCTAGTCCAACGGGTAACTCATATGTATTAATGATAAATAGCCAGATAATTATTAATATCCAGTGATAGTGCTTTTCATAAAACACTAGAAGATGATGAAGTTATCTAATAGATCATGGAGAATGATAAATAAAACATGTAAAGCTCTGCAAGGAAAATAAAACACATAGGAGGTAGGAATTTTATTCCAGCACAAAGATATGAAATATTCATAAGAGAAAAGATTGTTGTCAACATTGTTATTAAGACCTTTCATCCCAAATGTGCTATTTTCACTATTAGGATTCTATACTGATTGACTAATTTTCACTGCCTACCATCAGAAACCCTTTTTCTTTTATTAAAGTGAGCTTTATTATATATGATTGAAGTGTTTGGCTTCAGTCTGTCCTAACTGTTTCAAAAAATATTACTATATTTATAACTTTTGGCATTACCGCTGGCCATTATTCTACAAATTAAGTTTACAGCTGGTAGCATTTTTCTGTAATGAATTATTGATTAATTATTCCAGATATTGCCTGTCCTGGCTCAGCCACCAGGCACTGCTTGCTGCACTGCTAAGTCAGCTCATGCTGGAAGTATTCCTTGGACTGAGTCCCTGAATGCCACATTCCCATCAGCTTCCACCTCTTTAGTCTTGTCACCATCTTCTGCAGAAATCATCCATGCTCTTTCCCACTTGCTTTAATGTGCTATATACTGCATCACAAATATGTTCCAACATGATACTACTGCTGCTTATTAGACGTGCATTTGCATTTACATTGCTTCCTAACAGCCTTTATAAATTATTCCCTTGCTTTGAAATTAATAGTCATTGTGTATAATGTTTATGCGGTTCAGCCTTCTTCATCCTTCAGTCACCGTTTAGATCTGTTCAAAGCATATGGGGATGTGTGGGTGTGAACTGAAGTGAATGTTTCTGTGCTGTGCATACATATCCTGGCAAAGCATATTCACACCTATATCATAATGTGACAACTACTAGGTACCAATTTAAATGGCTGGAATCAACCTTAAGTTTAGAAAATGCTAGAAAAGTTAGTATTTGTATAACCTACAAATCAGTGACACCACACTCCATGAGTTTATGTTCCATTTATTTTCTAAGAAAAAAAAAAATCCAGCATCTGGAATAAAACAGCATTAAAATCTAATTTTACCTTATCCCAAGAAAGCATATTCCAGACAGATCAACACTGAGGTAAGCTACTGTAGAATCAGCTACGTTCGTTCTGCACAATTTAACGACAATATGCCTAACCTTGTGTGTGCAGAACTGCTCACTGCATCCCTAGTCCAAGAATACTCTTATTAGAAAGATCACAGAAAACATATATATAGTTTGTGTTCAAAACATTGTTATGACCAAGCTTGTTTCACCCAGACTCTACAATCAGCAGTAATGTCAACAGTGAAAATGAAGACTTCTATTCCTTTCTATTTGTAAAGAACAAACTACAAAGAGATCGCTATTTCTACTAGGACCTTCAGCTTCTGTACAAATACACAATGATAAATTCAAGCACTGAATTAAGTTGAAGCAAGAAATCCTTGACTAATACAAAAACAGATGCGTGAAGGAACAGACAAAAATAAGCCATACTGCACAGATAGGAAATCATTAACTGTGTGGTAGAAGTTTCCACAATGTATTCCTTGTGTTACCTCTATTTAAGACAGTAACTAATTACCCTTTTCCCTCATTATTTTTGTATTAATTTTGCTCTTCATTTTATTTTTGAAGCAGATACTTATAGTACTTCTTAAAAATTCAGCAGCTAGCTGTGATAAACACTATTTTCCTAGCTTGTAACAACTGGTTTCTGCTGAGAGCATCCACCATTGCCTTGTTGTACCACTGCTGAAAAAACATGGAAACCTGCTGTCTGGCTTCCTTTTCCAGAACAAATTAAGCAAAAAAACTATTAAAAATGAACTCTCTTATTGTTGGTGTGCTTAGCAGAGCAGCTACCACAGGGAAGTTGCCAGTGAAGATCTGTAGCCAACCAAGTGTATTTGCAAATGTGTTTTCTAAGTCAGGAAGAGAAACTGAAAGGTAAGAGGCAATTATACAGATTGCACAGAACTGTACAGAATGAGATTAGTGTTTTGTGGGAAAACAAGTGACTCTTTGGAACATTTACATTTTTGAAGCACAGGAACTTTTAAAAGTTCTGTCAGGGGGAAGCACTTGGTAGAAATTTTCCCTTTTTTGTGCTATTAGCAACTTAAGAGACTGCAGACATATGCTGGCATCTGACCGGCATGATGAGAGCCCTGTATACTGCCACAATGAGCCCACTCCTGTTATCCATATTTAGTTTTCATTTCTACTCTTTCAGCTCAAGCTAGCTGGAATTGAGGCAGCTCAGTGTATTTACTCCTCAGAATAAGGAAGTCTTGAAATACTTCAGAAGCACCCTCCTGCAAATAAACTGGAGGGTGGGGATTGGCATCCACATACACTTGTTCATGTGCAAATAGGATCCACGTGAGGAAGCAGATTCTTCAGCAGGAGAAGAGCTAGGGTGGATCATTTCTCCTGCTTCAGTGTATCCTCATGTTAGAGCCCAGGTCCTCAGCTGATTAAAAACCACGCATTTAATTGAGATCAACAAAATCCTTGCAGTTTAAAATAGCTAAGGACCTCCTTCTTGTCTCTGATCCCTGTCAGGGTTGCAGGGAGCTCTTGCAGTGCTGTGGCAGAGGATGGATATGCCCCTTCTGGTTTCTAGCTGAAAACCTGACTCACTGCTCTAAACCCCCAGAAAAAGATAACTACTCTAACATACACTCAGTCATGTTCCTGGGAAAGGGGTGCATGACAATTAACAAAATTATCTTGCCCCTGTTTGCCCAATGGCGACATCTGTGTCTTGTTAGGAACACACCAGCTTTTAAAATGGATCTCCTCTCAGGTGGAAGTGAGCTGTGTAACTTCATTCCATTGATGTGAACAGCTAACAATTTTGCCTCGAGCCTTCGCGTTACCATTGCGTTCAAGTATGAAGTTAGATTCCTCTTATGTGGAAGGGAGTAGTTGGAAGTAGAAGAGAAATTTCATCTTTAATTAATTTGTCTTGGTCCCTTGTGTTCCAAAAATAATGCCAGTGCTTCAGAAGTTAAGTTTTTGCATGGACATTTGATATATTCAAATAGACTTTCTGAAGTTTTATTTGAAGTAGCTGCAATTCTTAACCACTCATCACTAACACTTTTTCAGTAAGGGTACTGCTCACTATATATGTAGATCTGTGAGCCAGATAGTGGGTTGATACTCCTGGGCAATGTAAATACAATCACCTAAAACCACACATCAACACATCTTCAAAGTGCAAAGAGAGGACTTTCAAGCAAAAAAGTCACTTTTTTTTCCTTGAAGTGAACAATACCAGTACAGATATTCAGTTGATTTGAACTTGGAGACCGAAACTGAAGCAAGGGGAAGTATTTTCTTACCATGGCTAGATCTTAAAAGATCTGTACATGTGGGAGTCAAGTTGTGCTTAACAGAAGCTTTAAACCCAGCGGTTCCAAGGGTAGTTTTGTGGGAGATAAAAACAGGATTTGTAGGTGGATGGAGATGTGATGGCATTTCAAAAAAATTGGTAAACAGGTGGCATGAACCCATTCTACAGTGCTTGAAAATCTTTGGTTTCTGAATTCTTAAACCAAAAAAGAACTCACATTTCCCTTTTCTCCAGAATAATTTGTGGTGCCAGATACCTTTTCTAGAGCAGGAAGAGGTAGCTAAGATCCAAACATAGAATTATGCTGGAAAAAAGAAATGATCTGATTTTGGGGGTTAAAGAAGAATGATTATACCAGTTCACTCCTTCACCCTCCTCTGTGCAGCATGAGCATGCAGTCCTCTCTGACACACCTGAAAGCTCAGTAACTAATTCTGAACATTTTTCCTGAGGCACTGCAGAGCCTTTTTTTGCCTGGACATAATGCAATTATTTACTTCCAATTATTAATGCAATTGTTTACTATGCAATTATTTACTTCCTCGAGGAGGGAAAGGAAAAAAAAAAAAGAAAATAGGGAAGATGAGGCAGAACTAAAATAAACACTTGCTTTAGCCTATCTAGCTTTTACCCTCCTTGTGACTTAAGCAAGACAGGCTATTCTTAACCTATTCAAGCAGAAAGCATAAAGTAGGTGTATGTCTATCAAGCAAATCCTTGTACTTATGGTCTCCTTCCAGCCAGACCCTGCTCGTTTATTCAGGACGAGTATCTCACTGTCTTGCATCCTTAGTAACTATTCCTTATGGGGCTAAGTTGAATATTGTCTTCCAAACCAATTTCCTCCAGGTACCTACAAGGGCCCTGAGGTTCACCAAGGCTACAAAGACCCTTAATGCCGACTATTAGACACCCTTCAAGGACATGCCAACCTAGTTGAGAAACCACATCTCACAGAGTGATCTTGGCCCTAGCCAGATTATGCATGCTGGTCAACACTTGAAACTTTCATTGGCTTCTCTGTGCAAAGTAAAGCATGCCAGAATAGTCATGCCAGTAAATGCTCAGTGAGAACACACAATTATCAAGATGCCTTTCACAGCTACAGCTTGTTTCAGCCCTCCTCACAAAGATGAGATACAATATTACAAGAACTTTCAATAGAAGAGTTTTCATACTGGGACTGTTGCGATTTCTGTAACTGTTTTAATCATAACTGCAGTTAAGGCAGAAGATAAAAAATCTTGCACTGTCCTTTCAAATAAGATGTGCATTTTTCATCACTGCTACTGAAATAATTTCACCATGTTTTAAGTATGGTTTGAGGCAAGAGCTCCAAAACTTCCATCAAACTTAGGTCTCTTTTGATAATCTCCATAGGCTCCTGTTCCACTGTATTAATTTTAGCTTAGGAAGTTTGCCCTGAAATAAATTTCAGAAATGCTGCATATTCATCTAGTAGCACTTTAACCTGAGATGCATTTTAATTTTTGAAGTCACTAATCACTTCTTTTGTATGGAAAAACGTGTTGCCATGGTGAAATCTTATGAGACTTTTTTTCTTTTTGTTTTTTTTTAGACAGGAAAACATCATAAAAGAACATTAGGAAAGTGTAAAGATTTCCTTCCTTTATAATGCCTGCTGTGTGACACATCTTTGAACAAGTCACTAACATGTGGCCTTCCTTGTTGCAAAGCACATAACAAAGCACACGCACCTACCTCTCAGGGGCTGGTGCTTTTAAACCCCTTTTGAGGATGAAAAGCATTATATGAGTATTGAGCGATAATCTCGGGCATGTGGACAAGCCGTGCATATTCGAAATAAAAACCTTTCTAATAACATCCATCTGCATCTTGAATACAAGAAAGAAATTGTAAGACAGCCTGTCAATGATCAAGGCTTTTTCATGCAGCTCACCCTACTGTTTGGCAGCTGGCCAGTTCAGAAAGCCTACAGAGGAAAATGGCTCTGAAGGAAAAAATGTGCATGTTAAGCAGAGGACAGCCTTTGTGAAGGGTGAGAAAGAACAAGACAAATACCCTCAACTGCCAAAGTGCTCTCTGGTACATGGAGGAATGAAGTGAGATGAAAGGGAAGGAAGAAACTGCAGTAGCCAGGAGTCTCCTCACTAGAGATAACTATAGCCTGTATGTGCTATAATGCTGAAAGAAAACGTGTTTCTACTTCAGGACAAGGCCTGCTTTACATTAAGGATGTTCCTCTGTGGAGAGGCTGGGAGGATTTATGTGGAACTGTGGCACCTAAGCCAATCAAGAATGAGTGCCACCTTCAAAACTGTATTAATGAGACCACAAAGTCCTTCAAAAAAGTTTGTGAGACAATGCAGTACAATCCGAGCATGCTGCGGAGAGCTGAGTGGCTCTTCTTCAGATGGAGCAATGCTGACCTTTTTATTCAATGGGACTAATCTTGCTGTCAAAAGCACTTCAATTGGTACTGCTGACATGCACATCATTGGCTCCCTGAGTCCTCTGCTACTACTACAAGCCCCTGTGCAGAATCATCAGCAAAGTCTTTTGCCTGATATATATACACACATATATATATATCTCCAGTATCAGAACTAGCCCCTTGCTTCCTCTCACCAGTCATCCACAGATTCATTTCAGTCAAGCTGTGCTCCAGCTGTACAGCATTGCAACGCTGCAGCATACATACACTTTCAGCCAACAGTCCTCCTTCACTTCCTACAGGCTTTCAGTGTCTCTATCTCTCCCTATAATGCCTCATGCACTACCTCGGATACAGGTTTAATTACAGTGAAGTATGCAGGAATTGAACCAATAACAAGAAAAACCTCATCTATCAACTTATATTTAGAGAATTTCATCTGGAAAACTTTCCAGTCCTCTATTACAATGCTTACATGCAAGAGACTTCTCCTGTAATAAATTATGATTTACATTTAGATACTACATTCTATTCTGAGAGCTTGTCTTTACTGAAAAGTTGATTCCGGTCATGACCCATGCAGCCTTTCATTCAAATTCCTGACATATAGGAAGAGCCTGGAATTAAATATTTAAGCAGCTTTTAATTTGTGATACCTTACTGCAGATCAATTTAGCACAACTCATCAACTGCTAACATAATCAATAATTAATATGGCTTCAGGTTATCTACTTCAGAGTTCTGTTAGTCCTCTTAACATCTTCCTGCAGTTCATTCCACAAGCCCAGGGAGAAAAGGCCAGCTCTGCCCTAGCTCAGAGGAGGAAAGTTCACAAAGGAGCTCAGTCGACTAAAATAACACTACTACTACTAATACTAATAATAGAAGTAGAACCAAAACAAAACACAAACAATCTTAAGGACTCAAAACCACACATCAAAGCAGAACACTTTGAATATGCTCTCAGGAGTGTTCAGGATCCAATAGATTAGCCCTGGTGAATTTTCTTACCATGGTGCATCATGTTACTAATCCCAGCATTTGATTTCCTTACCTCTCCCTCTCCGCAGCAGGGGTGGCAGAAGAGCATGTGTCTGTGCTTCAGTTGTTCCAGTCCACAGCCTGGCATCCTAAGCCAAAGTCTTTGCATTTGAAACTGAGATGCCACAGTTTGGACTGAAGCAAACACAATTAACCTAACTGGGGATATATGGCATCCAGTCACTACAGGGATGGCAACCTGCAGCAGAGAGGCTGGCACTGGAAATAGTGGTGTTGGAGGTCTGTATCATGCAAAAGAGAACTTAGTACTAACATTTAAATGGCTGTTATTTTGGATGTGTTTTGCAGTGTAGTTGCCCTAATTTGACCTTGAGAGAAGTGATTCAAATGTAGACAAACCCAATAAATGTTCCAGTGAAACAATAACTTGGCTGAGATCTCCAGGGCATTTTTTAACCAAATTCAAACCTGCCATAAGTACCAAGAAACATATTATTTCTTGTAGCAAAAAAAAAAACCCAAAACAATAAAACAAAACAAAAACAGAATGACAGACAAAGCACAATCCTTAGACTCAAACCTTAGGAAGCATGAAAATCACGTACTAAGAGTGAAGTCTTTACCACATCTTACATCTTCACGCAACCTACATTGTCATTGCTACCAAATAAATAGCATCATTAGTACTGCTACCAATAAACCCCAAGCAAAACATAAGTTTTTGGGTTGTTTTTTTTTCCTCAGCCTTTCAGCAAAACTTGGCAGTAAGTTCCTGTGTTCTTGTATTCAGTTTGCTGCACCCAGCTGTCAAAGCTGTTCATTTAGGAACCCCATTGTAAAATAAAATAAGCTACGAGGCTTAAGTAGGTAGATAAAAACCAGAACATGTATTGCAGCTGCAGTGTTGCCTCTTATCTCCATCCATCTCAAAAAGAACCTCCCCTGGCAAGACAGCTTGCTTGCAAGGCCTGAGGAAGTCCTGATGTCCACCATGTGGCTGCTTCAAAACTGGATGTGCTTTTGCAAACCTTTTTAACAACGTTACTGTTTTTGTTGTTGCTGAAAATGTCAAAACGACACAATTTAATCTGTAACCCAATGACACTGCAGTCATATTTTCCCATCTTTGATCTTTCTGCAAGTTATTAGGCTCTTTCTGCACAAAATATAACCATGCCAGTTAAAAGAGTGTTTCATAATTGGACAATGTACCATTAATTGTGGAAGAATTTTGTGTACTGTAAGGATAGGCAAGAAAAATAAAGCTCATTTCCTTTCCTTTATGTATGAAAATCAATACATAAACACATCTAACAAGCACCACCTATGTAAGTGTAAGACCTTTTTAGATACACTTGCAATTCCACAGAGACACAATTTTCCATGAAGGCAATGGCATAAGGATGAAGCCAGTCTCTGAGCCTGTGTGAGCTGCTCCCAGTTGCAAGATAACATATCACACCATTGCGGATGACAACAGCAAGGGACTGCACCCAGGCCATGGAGATGCCTGGCAGAGGCTGGGTGTGCTCCCACACTGGCATGACAGAGCACAAAACAATCTGGCTGAAAGGCTGTTGGGAAAGACAAGGGAGGAGGAGTGAGAAATGGGATTCCAGACTGGGAAGGGGAAGAGAGATGGTGACAAGTCACACTGGGAGGAGAAGCTGGCAGGTCAAGAGGAGGAGCCAGGAGCAAAATGTTGTTGAACAAGTAACCCTTGATGATTCAGAGCCAGTGTCCACCAGCTCAGTTCTTACTCAGAAGATCAGCATGCACCAGCGAGCATGCACAGGCAAGCATCACCAACCAAACACAAAGATACTGCCTTTTGGGGATGGTTGGGAAAAAGAAAACTATTAAAGTGACAATAGAAAAGGCTTCAGTACACAAATCAGAGGTGCCACGTGTTTAACCAGAGTGTTAACGAACACTGTGCCACCCTTGATTATTCATTAATTAGAAGTTTCTTTCAGATGTGGTTGGAAAGGTACAGAAACTTCTTGCTGAGCATTTTTAATATTGTATGTATTGCTGAAGCACTGAGGATTTGTATTGTACCATACCTGTCCCCTAGGATTTGACACGTAGAAACGGCTTGTGCCCCAAGGTGTTTACAAGTGAAAGAAAAAGCAGGAGACAGCAGATGGAACCAGTAGCTGGAGGATCTGCAGAAATCAAGACAGCTCCAACAGGCACTACAGCCAGACTTTTGTCTGGGGCTGTCTTATTCTGTATCTTTTGCCAGCACCAAAAATACCCACAAAATCTCAACAAAATTACTGGGTGAACCACAGAAAAAGTAACTCTCCAAAAAGACCTCCATGTCCTCAGATGACTTCCATGGAATGAAGGACCCTGAAGACCTACAAGTGTTTCCCAGAAGCCACCTTTTTGGATAAAGACCCCTTGAAGTAGCAAACAGCATCTGAAACCCAGAAAGTGAGGATGCCTACAACCCTAGTTTCCTAAAGACAAATCATCTACTTGTCAATGGGCAGTCTCCAGCAGACTTATTGCACCCACAGAAACAGATGTGGGCCTCACTTGGAGTCAGGTCTCCAGGGACTGCTTCTTAGGGCTACCTTCCTGGTGGTGGGTATCAGGCCAGAGTGAGGGGACAACAAGTCACAGTGCATCAGTCCTCAGCACCTGGGGAGGGGGGAGCAGCCTGCAGCCACCATGGTGGTGGGCACAGCAGCCCAAGTGCAGCAGGGGCTGGACCCTTCCCCAGGCAAGGAGACCCACCTCCCACCACAAATGCATTCATGAAGGCAAGGGTAGCATTCTTGGGTAGGTGATGGTGCTGGGGTCTCAGGGCCCCTTGAGCAGCAAGGATGATTCTTCAGCCTGGAGCAGGACTGCAGGTCCTAAAGGGACAGGGAAAAGGCAGCCACTGTGTACTTGCACTGCTGGTGTCTGTTCAGTGAACCTTTGTTTAACATGATAGATTAGTGACTGGAGTACAAGCAGCTCGGATAAGAAAGATTAAGTAGTAGGAAAAAAGAAAAAAGCATGTCAAATGTTGCCATAGTTTTTGTTTCATTGCACAGTTTGATGCCTATATAGGAAAAAAACCCTACTTCCATTGTTTACATGTTTCATACCAAGTTTCTAGGTATTTTTCAACCACGAAGGATTATTTATCGTGTGCTAGATGCACAATAAATACTCCCAGAGACAGTAACATGAGCTAGGTACTTTTCAGTTTGCAAGATTTTGTGCCCTGCTCAGCAATCCTCATTCATTTCTTAAGAAGTGCACCCTACACCTGCATATTGAAGAAAAAACCCTGGCACTATTCAAGGAGAGAATAAGGTTCTGGTCCAGGGGCTGAATGGAATCCTCCTGCTGAGTTGACAGCAAGGATTCCTCGGTGTTTCTAGTTAACAGCAGTTACAGAGATGTAATTCTACTACAGCTCCATTTGAATTTCAAATGCACCAGTATGAAAGAGCAGACTCAAAAATAAAATTGATGGACTAAAATCTATGTACCTGCATTAAATGAATCTGAATTTGTCTTGAAGCCTGCTTTTGAATTATAGTGGTCTGTATATAGATTCACACTAATAATGATTTTTTTATTAGTACTGATTTAGAGGCTAATATACTTCAGTGCACTTGTATCTTGCAATAATTAAACAAGATTTGTATGCAATGCACTTCAATATTCTATTTTTTATTTAAATGCCGAGATACCAGTAACAATATCTGGATGCTATAAATCATGTTACAATACAATATATGCACTCCAGTAACACTGAATATATGAGGATGTGCTCTGCAAGTTACATGCAGCAGTAGTTTCTGCTGTTGGAGTACAAGTCACGGGAACATAAAAACTGCCTTTGGGGATTAGATTGAGGATTCACGTCTTCTAATATCCTTGCCAGAATTGCTCTTAAATCTCATTCACAGTTTTGCCATGCAACATCTTTGCAGCAAAAAAGTGATTAAATTTAGCTATGAAGTGCATGAAAAAGAATTTCCTTTGATGTTTTAAATCTACTTCTAGCAACTTAATTCCAGGTTTTGACTTTACAAGGTGTTGCAACTGCTCCTTATTCATCTTCTTCAGAAAAGTAATTGTTTAACAGCTCTCTACTACAGCCTCTTCAGACATTTCAGAAAGACAGAACACAAAATTATTTAGACTTCCTGAAAAAAATAAGTCAAATATATTGACTTTAATTCCAGATTACTGCTAGCTTTCAGCTGCTAAGATTAACAGAATGGCATGTGTAGGTAAGTACATTCACATGAATGACTTTCAATATCTTTTCTCATTTTAACAGATCATTTTATGAAACTGGTAAGAATAACAGAGCAGCACACAGTATTCAAGATACAGGTGCAGCACCAACCTATTCAGTGGCATAATATCTGGAGGCCTGTTTAGCTGCCTGTTCTCTACGAGCCAACATGTTACCATCCCCAGTCCTTGTCAGGAGGAGCACACAGTGGTAAAATTAAACTGTGTAAGTTGTATAAATAGCACCCAAAGAGAAAACCAGCCTGTCAGTTTACCTACTCAACTTTTTTGCAGCACTGTTAATACCATTAAAAAATAGAGCAAGTCTCAGAAAAATGTCAAGTAGGATAAACCCGTTTTGATCCAACTACTGTGCTACATGCTGTCCTAAGAGGTTTTTCTACCAAAGAGCTTTTCTACTCTGTCTTCTAACTAACATCACAGTAAGATTGCTGTTACTCTCAGTAGATGGTGGATTACATTCTCTTAGGAGTGTAGGTTTTCTGGTGAAAGCACTTTTCCTGAGAAACTAATCTTGGAAAGTGCTTTGGATTCTTCTCCTGACTGTCCTTAATCCAGTAACGTCGCAATGGTATTGTGTGACACAGACATTGCTCCTGTGAATAATTTCTGCATGGCAATTCTAAGAGGAATAGCCAAGGTTATTTTTAAAGCACCAGAAGTAACTTAATCACAGCAACATAATCACCAATCAAGAATGCACAGCTTGCTATTAGTGATACTGATATCTTTTAACAGGAAAAGTAAAATTCACCTTATTATAGAGTTCTGTTGCATCTAATGGAGCAAGTGTGTTATTGCAGATTTACAAGTTAGCAGATTGGTTCACAATTAGCATATTATTCAAATGCATTCCAGGATTCTTAAGATAAAGACCTAAGCATTCTTGTTTCAATTTCATAATATCCTAGACAGGCCTACGATTACATTTCCACTTCCAGTGGTTTAAAGATCAGAACATTATTCTTCTTTTAAATCTCTTAAGTTCCTTAAAATAAAATAGGATTTATTTATTTATGTAATAGTATCTGTAAGCTTCTTGGTTCTGATTTCAAGAATATATATTACTCTATTCTCATGATCCAGTTTTCTTAAAGATAGCACACTCACATACCTCCATAGCTGCATCCTAGATTTTCTGCCTATCTCCTGATCCAACTGGCTAAAGGTCAAAAGGGGGGTTGACCTTCTCATATAGACTCAGAAACCACCTTCTCAAGGAAGCAAAGATGATAAACTGTATTATAAACCTGATCTAGCAGGACTTCTTTGCTATATCATTTCAGTCATTTTCACAAAGGATCCTGATTAGCTGCCTGAATGACTGTTAGCTGGTGACAGGAAGGTAGAGCTTGCTTTTATTTCTTCTGCTTTCTTCCAGCCCCAGGCTCTTCATCAAACGTGGGAGGAAAAGCTAAGCAAATAAAAGCAGAGTTAAATACTATTGTGTAGTTGATACGTGTTACGTTTTGAAGATACCTAAGTTACTAAAATGAAACTTCTTGTGTTTATGGGCCATGTTAATTCTGTCTTCATAGCATATAGGTAAAGAAGGAAAGTGACAAAGGAGAAGCATGACTATACAAGAGTCTGAACTTCCATGGCCTATGCAAGTTCCCCAACTCATGGGCTTTTTGTGATTTCAGAGCCTCTAGGAGTTTCTGATTGAAAGACTTACACCATCTTTCTGCACCAACCGTCATCTGCTGGTTGCGGCACCCCTAGTTTGCATGCAATCCCCTTAGAGACCCAAAGGCATTCACATCAGTATGCATGCCAGGGTGGAAGCACCACTCCAGGGGTAGTTCTCCTCAGGATGATTCCAGTTCAGCAGTTTTGACCTTCAGCCACTTGTTCCCATCTAACACTGCTTGTTTTGGCATGACTGTTTCTTGCCAAGCCACCTTTGAGGCCACATGGCAAATGAGATCAGTGAACTGATCCAGGTCAAAAATAACCAGGGACAAAACTGAGACTTTTTACCATGAGGTTAAGAAGCAGCTGGTTCAGTGCCATGGGAAGCCCTGGGCAGGAAGGCACAGGGGCTGGAGCTCATGGTGCTGAAAAGAAATGGCATGAGGCATACCACCCAGTGCTGGTGGCTCCTATTAGATGGTGATCTCAGGGTGGTTCTCAGAATGTGGGTTCCTGCACCAAGCAGGTGAAGGTCACGATTGCCATTTGCATGGGTATACACAGGAGGTTGAGATATCCAAGACCTCCTTTTCCCTAAAAATAGGCAGGAAAAAAAAAGAGCAAAAAACTAGCAGTGAGATGCAGGAACTGCTGACAAGTTGTTCCCTTTGTTTACTGACTGCCATTTGGTGCTTTTCAAGAGCAGATATAGTTAATGTAGGAAAAGTGGAAAGCAATTTCTGGTGCTAAAACTCTGCCTCCATCTTTTGAAGAAAATAGAAGAAGTAAAATAAACCAAAGAGACATACTTGCATTTGGAATAATGTTTGAAATCATAGACTGTAACAGAGCTTAAGCCTATCATTATTTCTCCATTTCTCATTCCCAAATTAATATTTAGCGCTCAGTCTGGCTTGATTTATCAGTTATAAAACAGAATAGAAAACCTTCTTATGGCTAATTTAGAATCATGTGGCCTGGGGCTCTGTTTTCTGAGCAGCTCACTCCTGCAAATCACAAAATACCTCAAGCTCGTGTGGAAACTAATAGGTTCTGTGGTAAATACACGTCTTGCTCCTGCTTATGCTTTTCATTAAGCCATCATGAAATAGCTATTCCTAGATAAGACCAGCTGTGGCCATTTTATACTGGAAAGCAATTGGGATGTTCCAGTTAAAGTGGAACCAGGAACTCCAGGAAAAAAAAAAAAATAAATAAAATTAAAAGTACAAACATGGAATTAATTTGAAAAGAATTAATCTGAGCAACACCAAGCACAACTCACAGCATTTGCAATATGTCTATATAGTTTATACAGTTTAAGTCAAGTTTAAGATGTTCACCACGCAGACAACAAGGCCAATTTTGGTCTTGAGTCTCTGAAACCTTACATAAAATATGCTTTACCATACCCACCATGAGTAGTGATCCTAACCAACATCTTCAGCTGGTCAAATTATTGTCATCTGGAAGTTACTGTTTGGCCAGTAGGATGAGCTATTTCTGTTGTTGTTGGGGGAGTGGGGGGACACTGATTCCCTAAATGGTGGTGTAAATTCAAGCAATGTTTCCGTATTTAGCGATGATTTGGTTCTGAGCTTTTAAATATACCTTACTAGTACATGCGCTCCCTGGGGAATAAGACTGATAGGATTTATGCAATTATTTATTTACACTAGTATAAATAAAATTTAATGCCCTGGCTTATAATTAATATTTTAGCAGTAACAGTGAAACAAAAGGAATACTGGTCTCAGTATTATTTAAATAATTGTCATTCTTACCACAATCTCTTCCCCAATTCATCATTCTGGGAATATACCCACAGCTTTCTCCAAAACCTTGATTAAATAAGTATGTCTTTTACTGTGCTAGAGAATCAGTGCATCTGAACCAAACCAGGGAGCATACTGCAGAGATTTCAAGTCTCCACAGAGTGTGCGCTGCCAGCAGTGCCTCTCTTTATCTGACCAAGAATAGCCTGCTCAAATGCCTTTGCTAAGCCAAAACTGTTGAGAGGCAGTCCTTTGGGAACCAAGCCAGGGTTTTTCCCAGTGACAGATATATTCCATCTTCATCCGTATTAATGGAACATTTATAATTGATTTTCTTTGTTTACCCTTTCCTTTATTCTTCAAGGAATAAAGAAAGTCTAAACTTTGCTTTCTGTATAACATACATGAAGGCATTCCTTACAGAATATTAATCACACAGTGGGAAGCACTGAGAGACCACTTGACTTTCTATTAAATTACAGTTCAATTTTTACTGATTATTCAAATACATTGTTTCTTCTGGAGCCCAGACAGAACAATAACACATGTAATTAGTGAAGATTCTTTTCTGGAAAAGGGAATGAACAGTGACATGAAAGTCCATAATACAGAGTTGAAATATAATAAACCCACTGGAAAAATCAGGACATAGTTCCAAGCTGTATTTTCTCTGGCAACAAAGTTGATTTAAGAGGCTTTTTACTTTTTTGAACCCATGGTGCAGTCCACTGCTTCTGCAATTGTGCTGATGAGACTTTCTTAAGGCTGTGCGGTAAACTGGATTAGTGAAATAATCTTAGGAAAATTTCCCCATCACTTGTAATTAACAATCAAAAATGTTATAAACTAGCAGGACGCCACCATGCAGAGGTCTTTAAACCATACTTTGCAAGATGTATTAACTCAGAGAAGCAGGCTCAGTTACTGTTTGCTCCTCAGAGCTTAGTTGCTGATTACAGGATACTGGAAATACAGATATGATGTTAAAGAAAGCATTGCACGGGCTACCCACACTTAAAATGTAGCCCCATGCTGAATAGGACTGAACCCAGCTTTAAAGGGTTAATGGAATAAAGTCAAAACAAAATCACTAGCCTTTACTGAGAGGTTAACCTCACTTTGAACTAAACTGGAATCATCTTTGTTTTAATTGTATTTTTACATAATGATCTATTTTCAGTTAATATCGATAATGAGAAGACAAATAGATTGGAAATAAAACCCTTGCCTAGGAACAGAAATAGTCAAGTATTATCTGTACTTAAAAGTTTAGTTGGATTAACATTTAATCCAAGTGTTTCATAGAGTTCCTTTCTGTTCCTGTTTTGCTTAACTCTTTTTCAAGAGCTGCTGCATGTGAAAACTCACCCTCCTTAGTTTTTATTTTCTGATAACTACAATAATTTGAAGGATGATTTATTTTTCTTCCTTCTCAGTCTGGATCAATATAGCTGTACTGACTAAAGTAATAATATAAATAGCAGTAGACCAGCAGAGAATTGATTTAAATCCATACCAGCAATGAAGTCTTCTGGCATCATCAGCTGCTGCTCTAGCAGGAGACTTTGTCAGCACACTTCTAATGGTTTGTCCTTTTAACTAAAATACGGCTTGTGGCTTTTCCAGAGGCCTGAATGCACCCTATGCTTTATAATGTTCCTGTATGACAAAGCTCTAGGGCTGAGCCTGGTGCAGAAGGAACTCTGGTTGATGCCCAAAGACTTGTCTTCCGCTATAATGATGAAATATTTCTGGAGTTTTACTTTTTTAATTTCCTTCCCACAAATGTGAACCACAGATTTTATCTTCTCTGCTGGAAATCTGTGTAGGGTTTGTAAATTATATTTGATGGTTTAATCTATACAACTGAACTCCCGGTTACATGGGTGATGATGGAAATGGTAACAAAACTGTCCCTCTCAGGCAATGGTGATCTCAACAGCTTAGTCATACTAAATTTGGAATATCTTTTTTGAAGCTATTTTCCAAGTGCCTTGGAATAACCATTAAGGCAAAATCTGACTTCATATGCTGTCAAGCTCTAGCAACTCTCAGTTTTGGCAGTAAAAATATCAATATTCATCTCAAGCTGTAAATTGATGCTACAGAGTCTTTGGTGACTTATGAGTTCTCATAACACTCTTGCCCTGTCTGCACAGATGAGAGACACAGCTTGCAGTTACATGCCCTCAGGTTAAGCTTCCAGCTGTCTGTGTTGCTAAGGCAGTTTTCTGATGACTTGTTTTACTTATTTACATATGGTCCATACAGACCATAGCAGCACAGGGCTCCTTGCAGAGAACACCATTGCCTGTGGTTTATTAAATGTGAAACAGCAGTGTGAAGCCTACTGATGAACCTCAGCATGAATGAAACTGAGATTAGCTCTGTGCCTTAGCTTCCACCTTCCATCATCTTGCACTCCAACCAACAAAAACTCAGGTGCCTAGGCTGCATGGGAGCTGCAAGGCTTTCCAGTCTGATATCCTACCTGAAGGCTCAGTAGGCCAACAATGGGGAGTATGGCTTCACTTTGCTGTTCTTGTACTGTGCCTGTACAAGCTGGAACAGCATCTTATCCCATAAATGCAGACCCCTGTGTAATTCTGTACTAAAATTTCTTGTAGACACGTTCAGGTCTGAATGACCTGAAAAGTCTCTCAAAATCACTAGACTGTTATTTCAAGTGACTTTGCATTCAACAATATTTTAACTTGACATGGAAATCAATTAAAATGAATTAGAGACACTTCAATTCTGGACTAGAATACCTTTATTGATTTAAATTAGTAAATCAAAGCCACTTTAAATTCATGTCTTTGGCTAATATGTATTCATTTCTTGAACATGTTTATATAAATACAACTGAAAGCACCATTTTAACAGGTAGGCACCCAATCAAAAATAAAGAGATTGCTTTTCACCAGAAGAAGGTAGCTAATTTTGATTCAAGTCATGCTGCTTCTTCAATAGCCAGATTTTTAGAGCAGGAAAAAGGAACGTTTCCATGAAAAAACCCCACTCCAGGAGACACACTCTAACTAAAGGTAGAACAAGTACAATGTTCTTGCAAAGTGGAACAGCTATATAAAATTGTTGCATTATAAGTAAGATAAAAGGAATTAAAGAGCACTGAAATAGGTCAGTAGCAAAAATAATTTAAATAACAAGTTTCTGTCTTTTCTGTCTATAAGGCCCAGATGCTATATATGGTTATGGAGCAAGGAAGCCTGAAAGCACTCCCTGCATAGGAGTGGCAGCAGTAGAGGCTACCAGCGATGCTAACTACCTTTGGCACCCAGACCCCTGTCCTTCATACGTTATCACCTCACAGACCTCACTTCCCTGGTGAAATAGGCTGGAGTGTGAGAGAGCTCAGCCATTTCATCAGAAACATCTCCAGAGTAGAGTGCAGAATAAGGTGAGGAAGATTTCATATATGAAATTACCTGAGTTGCAGAAGGCAGAAGACAGTTGTGCTCTGTTTTCCACTTTCATTCTCAGTCATCATTAGGCTCAAGATTAATCATGGACTAAGGAAGGAACAAGAGAATACAGATGTTAGATTAAAGACTATGCTAAAAAACATCAGCCCGGGCTTAGAGAAGTTTCAAGAAATATTTGTGTGGCATTTTGCCAGAAGCCAGGCTCTCAAGTTGATGAAGCTGCCTGAAAAATAACGTGACTAAAGCATCTTACTTAACATACTACAACAGCTGCCTTTTAAGAACTCAGTGGCTGTGGGTTGGATTGTTCCCACATGATTAGAAGTAGACAGAGATGCAGGAGGAGCTGTTTGAGGGAGCAAGGTCTAATGCAACATGAGCCATCAAGTGATCAAAGCCATCAAGCCTCCTGCCTGATTCCCACATGCTGCAGAAAGACCCAAAGCATTGGGTTGGCAGCCTCTATGCAACCAGAACCCAGGAAGGCTTATGCACTCACACATGCTTTAAGACCCCCTGCAATTCTGTAAACCTGCATGTTTCTTAGTCTCATGCAGTGCATGGGTAGGTAACAAACTTCAGACACTTGAATTTGCCCCTCATTCCACTTGTTCTATGGCTTCATTTTGAACCTTTTACTTATACATCTACTTACTGCTGAATTTGTATTTGCATTACATTATAATAAAAAGCCATAGAGCTGGATTCCTGATGCAGTTTATATTTATATATGTAGATTTGATATACATCACATTTTTCTTATACATACAAATGCAAATTCACATGTGATGATATAGGTATATCTAATATTGCTATGTTTGTTGCATAGTACTTTTAGGAAGCCCCAGATAGACAAGGGTGTCGATTTTTTTTAGGGTTCTATGAAAAAATACTACAATCTGGTTTTTTCCTAAAATAAGATTTTTCAATAATGAAGGTGCTCTTGTGGTGTGCTGCAGTGTGTCAGCATTGAATGCTGTATATATGTCCAAGTACACCCTTCTTAAAACACCAGAAATAGAGAAAGTATGTAAGTTACTCCTGGGTTTTGTCTGTTATACGCCATGTTGAAAATAGATGTAACTCATCAAGTGGACAAACTAAGGGGAAGGGAGATTGGTCCCTCCTGGGAGCAAATGAGCCTGCTTGGCCAGAAGGAAGCTTCCCAAGGACAGAGCAAGACAGATAGAAAAAACAAGTAGAAATGAGAATTCTTGGGAACTGGAAAGCTGTGGCATAATTGGGATTACAAAAATGCTGGGAATAGCAGATGCACATGCTCCTGAAGGGAAGAAAAACAATTTGAGAGAGCCAAATGACAGTGAGTAACATTTGCTGTAACCTAGGAGGCTGGTGAAAGGTTATTAGAGTGGAAGTGAACTGAGAAGAGCCGTGCCTCATGAACCAAGTGAGCAGGGTTAGGTGTGTGTGTGCAGACCTTCCAGGGTCTAGATTCAGGCCTGACTTTCTGCAGTTATAAAATTTGACTTAATAGCAGCTCACGTGAAACCAGCTTTTGAGCTTAAGGGACTTTGGTGCTTCTTGAGGACCTTTGAAGAAAAGTTGTAGGGCTATCTCAAATCTGCAGCTAACTGAGAGTCCCCTCAAGTAGAAAAGAGGGGTTATCGGCTCCAAGCAGTTGCCCCTTTTTGGTCCTGGGGATCTGGTGCTCTCTTCCCAAATATACAATATGATATTTTCCTCTTCCCCAGGGGTGAGAAAAGCAAGACAGAGGGATAAGTGTTCCTATTTGATGCTCCCACCTGGATACGGAGAAAAGGAAGTGAAAGAACTGTTTGTTTTCCCCTACTGATCACTATTCACAAGCAAAGGAATATATTCAGCTTCACAGTAAGAATGTAGCTGCAGGTGGAAGTGTAATAAGTGGATGGAGCTCTCCCTGTCTGAGTTAACTAGCCATTGGAAAATAAGAAGCCTAACTGTACAGATCTATCTGAAAGAAACTGATATCTGGTACAAAACTTATAAATCTTTAGTTTCTGGCAGCTGATCCTTTGTGATGATGTGATGCAGGAAGATAAAAGTTAGTAATGTTTAGACACTCTGGAAGCTTAATTTGACCCCTGAGGACATGCTTTTTTCTTTCTCAATATTTTCAACCTTTCTAGGTTGAACTCTGAATCTTCATTGATCATTCCTCTGTAAAATCTGAACAGAATGTGGTTGTGGAAAGAATTGTATTGACTAACATCTCTTGACATTACTCAAAAAAACCTCTTCTGCAGAAACAAATCTGGTATAAGCCCAAACTTGTGAAAACACAAATAAGGTTGTTCATATATATTACATATATAGATAACCTCCATGTACTGGGGGGTGCGTGTCATACCTATACACTATATTTGCAATACTGTTTCTTTGAATTTCATGACGTGCGCCTGAATTTGTTTCCCTCTTAACAAAAAAGCACCAATGTGCAGTACTAAGGGGCACTTTGGTACATCTGTGCAGAGCTGTGTGTTCATAGGAAGCAGCAGTCATTTGGGAAAGACTTGTCCAATGTGAGCAGATACAAAAATCCCAGGAGCACTGAAATGTGCCAATGCATACTCCAGACCTAACAAGATGTTAGGGTCTCTGTCAATTGCAGAAGCAGCTGCTGTGTAAAATGTGCTATCACCACCTGAGACGTTCTGCATCTCCAGCCAGCAAAAGCTGAGCTCTTTGTCACTGACCAGAGGTTCTCTTGCCTTGCCCCTGGTCCCCTGTGTGACAAAGGGCAGTTAATATTAGCATAATACAGCAGGTTTCTTTCCATTATGAGCTATCTATTCATAAATGAACTCTGATATAGAATGAACGTTCAGTATTCAATGGGGTTTCCTTTTATAGTCTACAGGTTTTATGGTCTACTTTGTATTTCTAAGTGGCTATTTCTGGTACTAAAATGGATCTAAACCATTTTCTTCATGAGAAATCAATAGCAGACATGGATTCCAAGTCTCTCTCTTAAACATCTAAGCATCAACAAATAATTCCACTATTCCCATTTTTGATCTGCAGATATTGCTTTCAACACAGATTAAAATAAAAGCAATTTAAGCTGCTTCATGAATTTAACCTGAATAGCTTTTAGAACAATTTATTAGAAAAATAAAGCTTTTAGCTCATAATTTATCATATTATTTTTAACAAGTTATAGGCTAAATAAAATACAGTGCTTATATTTACTCTCCTTTACACCATAGATACACTGTTGAGATATTCTAACCAAGTGTGTTTAAGACATCCAGACTTATTAGAATAATGCTTTCAAACACATTGTACAAAGTGGTGATCCTTAACTCACAGTGTTTCTGTCAGTGTTAACACCCTCAAATTTCTGAAAGTGAAAGCACATTGCACGCTGAAAAAGGGCCTTAATGCTGTCACCATAGAGATGACACTTCACAACCCTTATTTATGTCTCCTTGATTGCACCAAAAAAACACACTCTCTCTAGAGACAAATGCTTTTGATTTCTTGAGGATGATTTCTCTAGATGAGGTTTTAAATAATGCCTTGGTAGAGACATAAATACTATTTTGTAGTATGATGAATTTTTCATGGTAAAGAATACAGTAACCCTTCAGATAGAAGAAAGACAACAATCAGTTTGAAGATTCCTTCGTTAAAATGACAGACAGACAGAACAGACACTCTTTGTCTCCACAGAAAAGGATGAAAGAATCTGTTATTTGCATTTGGCCAATGAACGCGAAAGCACAGGAAAGAAAAATATTTCGGGTAAACCAAAACAAAAATATTTTCCTAGGATTGGAAAACTAAAACCATTTATTTTCCCTTCAAAATAAATAAACACCCAAACAAACAAACAAACCACAAACCAAACACCTGGTTTTATAACATTTTTCCTTTTTTCTCCAGTAGAAAGTTTTGCAAAATTGAGCTCAAATTCATAAATACAGTTAGCTGCTTTCCAGTAAATAAACTAATTACAAAAATAACTACCCAACCCTATTTTGCAATAGCTAAAGAGTGAAAATCAATGCAGTGCAGAAGGGCTGAAACTCTGAAGCTAGCTGCTTTTCATGCTATGCAATCTTACCACAAGAAGACCTTCCCCCCACCCCCTGTTGAGTAATCACTGCAGGGAAGCAATTTCCCTGATTGGTGAAGTGCCATGCACATTCATAGGTCTGCATAAGTGCTTACTAAGAGCAAGGAAAATCATATATGACAGCAAAGGCCATACTTTATTTTAGTACAAAAAGGGACTTCAACACAAAGTTCATGTCTCTGGACTGAGCCCATTTGAACCTGACCAGGTTGTTCACTGTGGACATCTCTGCTGGTCAGCAACATGTGAGTGGAGTTTGGTGTGCTGTGTGTAAGTGCAGTTGGCTTCCCCAGCCTTACTCCTGACAAACCCCACACTAGACCCAAGGAGCAGCATTTCCTAAGTTAGTCATCAAACTAGTTTTGCCTCTTTTTTTTCTGGCTTTTACTCTAGGTTATTCTTTCTTCATTGCACTTGTTTCCATGACAGCTAGGGCCATAAAACCAAAACCCTTTAAAATACCAATTTGATTAAGCTATTATCAAATGATAACAATCTGAGTGCTTCTGCAGTGATAAGACCTCTCCTAACACAGAAACCTTTGCTCTGTAACCTGTGGTCCAAAACCAACCCAGAGGAAAATTCACCATCCTGCCACCCCTAATGACCATGCAGCAGGAGAGGGAATGAAGACAGATCATCTGCTCTTCCCAAAGATTACCTGTATTTGGAGCAAGGAGCTGCTGGCTCAGCTAATAGAGCCCCAGCATCAACACCACTACATGCCAATCACCATGATGTCTGGGCTGCATATGCTTAATAGCCACTGATTTCAGAAACTGATTATCTAATTGCTCAGTCATGTTGGCTTTGACCTTGCGCTTGGCCTAAATCACTCAGTCCTTGATGTTGCTTGCACTTTCTAGAAAAAGCCAGGCTGCCTGTCCACACAAGGAAGAGCAAGCAGAGTAAGTGGTGTCAAGGACTTGTGCTTTTGACCCTGAAGACAATATGGATTCAACTGATGTGAGGCACTTGAGTCTGTAAAATGGAGCCTGAATACATGCAGCTAGTACAGAGGGGGAGTTCTGTTTCTCAAGCTGTGCTAGTGACAGTACACTCCAAAAGTGACCTGGGAGCTTAAAACTCTCCAAAGCAGGAATCATCTCCCTTTTGTGCAAACGGCACAGTGGAGTCAAACCCAATTAACGTTTTTAGGAGCAATTTGCTACTGCTGCTTTTGCTAGAGCTCGTACACTGAATTGCTCATGTCTGCCAGAGAAAACCACAGAAAAACCGCAGAACTCCAGTTTATCTCCTCTGACATCTCTGAGAAACAAAGCTGCAATGTGCTCCCTGATCTCTCAAAGTGCCTCATCAGGATAAAAAACAAACACAAAAAACAGAACTCTCAGTAACTGCTGTGATGGATGTCCCCATGCAGGCTGTCCCCAAGGATGTCAGCAGAGACAGCTCAGGGAGCTGCTGTGGGGGAGCCACCTGCATGCAGCCTGCCCTGGCCCAGCCTGTAGTGCCTGGAGCAAGAAGGAGTGTCTGTGTCCCCTTCTGTGCTGTGACAGCCACAAGAGTGCTGACAAGACCTTCTCCATCTGAGAAAAGAGGGTAAACCCATATGCCTGAATCCAAGAACCAATATGTACCCAGGGGGCTCCTCATAATGCCTCTGACTAACTGGGCTGTGACACCCACATGGGAGAAATCCATTTTTCCCTTGGAGCAGTTGTTCCCCAATGCTCAGACTCACTAATATTGCAACTGAAGCACAGGTTAGGATGCAAAATGTCCTTTTCAGCCCTTGGCTGGGAATGGGGATGCTTATTTTTTCAAGTACATGTCTAAACTTTTTCAGCAGTTGAAGGAGGCCACAAGACAGACACAATTGGTTTAGTACAGTCTGAAGGAAGACAAAGAGAATGGGAGAAGAGAACAGCGGGGTCGAAGAGGACAGCTGTGAGTGAGGATGCAAATTGGAGGACATGGGCCAGTTCAAAGTCTTTGTCCAGTTTGAACCAATCCAAGTACAGCAAGTACAGGCAAATCACGAGCTACTGCAGCACTACTTGGATATTCTGTGGGCTAAGGACAAAGACATTGTCTAAGCAACACTCACTGCTTAATCTGTGTAATATTTTTGCTTTTTGATTGCACAGGACCTGGACAATTGCACAGAGCAAGTAGGATGAAGCAGCAAAGAAGTTGGGGAGGCCAATTAAGCTGCTCTGTTTTGCTGAGCCTTGGAGGAGCTCTGGTTCAGCTATTTGTATGAATTCTTTTCCCAACATATGGTCCAAGTCTTGCCTGCAGAGCAGCATGACAGGAATTCAACTAAAGACTACTCAGGGTGTAGGTGTTGCTGACAAACATACACCATGCTGTTGATTCTCTCCCCAAGACAAATGTAATACATGTGGTTATCTCACTGAGGCAAGCTAAGATTGAAAACCAGTCTACTATTGAAGGCTGAATCTTGACTTATTTACAGTGATATTTGCTATCCTGGCTGCATTTGTGTTGCATGATCTCAGAATTGCAGTCTGTCAGGGACTTTGGGTTTATCCTTTTTCTCTTTTCCATTTGTGACTTTAAACACATTGTAAATAAACCCTTACCTTCCGACAACTCTTCCTCTACTTGAAACATCTGCAGGACAGTATTTCTCTAAGTGACATTTTGTTACGTCCTTAGATAATTTTAAAGGAGTAAAAAAGCTGCCAAGCCCACTGTCTCTGCAACCCTTGCACGATGGGGATGCAAGTAGAGATTGTTATTTTTCACATTTTCTAGATTCAGTGTCGTATCTCACCCTAAATCTTCTGGGTGAAAAGGGACCTACTCTTCCTAGTAGTATCTGAGAGTCACACATACACCTTGAGGTTAACCTTGTACCACAGTTTGTTTCCGTTTCTCTTTGACAGAGAGGACCAATTAAATAGGCTGCTTAAGATAAAGCAACACATTGGTACCTAAGTCCATGGTAAATACTTACTAATTTTTCTAACTTGTTTTAGTCAATGCCATATGAGGATGTTCTCTGAGGATTCCTGGATTAGGCAAATTATTGGCACAACAGATCTAATGAAAGCCTGTTGAAGATCTAATGAATGGCACCCACTGCTGGCACTCACTGCTGCATAAAACCATTGAGAACAGAATATTTAGCTGTTATTTTGTCATAAATCAGTAGAAGTACTCCAGAGCTAAACTACAATGCTTTTCAAGCAGCTAGAAGACTTCTCTAGGGAATATTTAATCCCCTTTGAAGGGAGAGCCCTATTTCACAGAACCCCATTTAGTTTTCAATGAGAATTTTCTCAGTTATTTCGATTAATGTATCTTGAAAGAAATTTTTGGCTTATAAAGCAACAATTACCAATAAACATCTTCAGCTATGAATGTGTTACAGAAGTTGGAGAGTGACAGTAGAAAAAGCCCTTATGAAACTGATAGAGCTCTTCCAGCAAAACCGTATATGTGAAAAGAACCATACCAGCAATACGAGACGAGGCTCATGGCAACCAGGAGCTCTGACTACATAGGCATTCATTATGGAGACCCAGGTAAAAGACAAAGCAGTGAAAAGGGTTAAGGGCACTTATGGAGAAAGACCAAGGAGTTTTGTTGTACCTCCTCCCCTTCTCCCCAGGAACAACCACTAGGAAATAAAGTATATTAATGAGTATATATAATGACCTCCCCTGGAAAATGGAAATGCCTAAATTCCCTAGAACTCGCCTGGGAAGCAGCAGGTGATGACTGAAGTGCATTCACAGTCACAGTGGGTCTCCAAACATGCCCACCTGCTTCCAGGTCTGTGCCCTCCCCCTGCCTCAGATGTGCTGCAGGAGGGCAAGGCCATACAAGCCAGCTCAGCTGCTTCCTCCCTCCCTTTTGCTCTCACCTCCATGCGCTGCAATCAGGAGCTGCTGCTCTTTAGCCACTGCTTCCCTGCACAGCACCCTGTAGTTCGAGGGGCTCTCACAGCTTATTCAATAGTTTCTTTCTTTCCCCTTGCCTGTTTGTACAGCCTGGAATAAGTGCTGCCACAGCTGCTGAGGGCTCAACTGATTGCAATAGACCCATGAAAAGTCTGAGGAGCTCCTCCAGGCTGAACTCCACAGTGCTGGTAGTAGCAACAGTACAGGGAACAGATGGCCCAGCTGGTCTTCAAAAGCTACAGTTGCACTCTAAACTAGGGCACGGGTATGCTTCCTAGTGTGCTGGGAGTCAGAAGTCATTATCAACTTAGTGCTTATTTTGGTTATTACAGCAGTGTGTTGTTAAGACTTCTGTAGCCTGGTGACAAGGTACAACATAAAGAATTCCTTTCACAAAACCTGTGATCCCGTGGTGTCCTCAGTCCATCGCTGGAAGGTAGCCAGCACCGTCAGGCAGCACTACAGCTTTGTCATTTCTGTAAAGCATCCATAAAACATGCACCTTATTAAGTGCTTGGAAACTAATCCTAGTTTAAATTTAAATTGATTGTTGAACAAAGAAGCAGCAATTTGCTGTTGGAGACTGTTTTATTTTCTTTTCACCATAAGAAGATGGGGATAGGAAAACAGTCACCAAAGTTGGAACCAAGTAAATGAAATGCATTCAATTAGCTAATGGAGTGTCTCACAAAAGCTTGCACTATTAGAAAATTAAATTAGTTCTTCCTAATATGCTGAGATTCTTTAAGCCATTAACATTTTTTTTTTTTTTAGAAACTGAAATATTCCGGGGATTAGTTTTAACTAAGGCTTTTTGCTTCCTCTACCATACCTTCAGTCCCGATTCTCTTCAGTCCTATAATCAGGGCTAATTTGTGAAAAGGCTTTCTAAGCTAAATAACTCCAGTGCAGTTCATGAGTACAAAGAACGTATTTCAGATTTTTCTAATAGAACACGGTGTTCTCAGCGGGCAGTTCCATGAGCTATTATGCAATTTAGTACCACTGGTTACAAAAGACTAGACTCAAGCATGGTCACTGGTGGCTTCTTAAGACTTTTCACAGCAAAGCAACTGAAAATGTAAGTATTTTGAATTTGTGATTCTGTCCGTGCAATGTTATTCTGGATGAGCCCCATACAGCTTACATTCAGTTAGTTGATAGCAGCATGGTGTTTGCTGGGGTCAGCTACACAGTGGCCAGGCATACCTCCTTGGTACACTATCACAGTGGTGTACTCTGTATGGTGTGGTGGCAGAGACTTTCCATTCTCTTCATGCCATCCTGGTTCAGGTGCTGCAGAGTCTGTGGTTAGGAAATGCAGAACAAGATCAGTCAGGACTTCATAACCCCACCTAGACCTTGCTGAAGAGACAGGAGGGGCAGGGACAAGGAATTTTCCTGTGAGTACATACCTATTAGTACATATACTTTCAGAGTAGGGTCCTTCCTCTTTACAAGTGTATCTGATCTCATCCAAATCACGAGGTGGAGGGTTCAAGGTGCCCCCCAACTGAGCTAAAAAGGAGCCTGGAGGAAAGATCAGTGCCCAGTTCTGCCTGTTCTCGATGGAGAGAAACCAATCTGTCCCATGGAAAAACCCAGAGTATGCATTAAGATAGCTTAACAGTAGAAAGCACAAAGGTCCTGAGCAGGAGGGTCAGGGTTGAAAGAGTCAGCTACAGACATAAAGGCACTTTTCAACAAAAGTATTTCTTTTCCAGGCAAGCAAAAGAGTCAGGTACATACGGAGATCCATTATATTGACAGTCATGTGCTTAAAACAGAGTGTTTTGCTGAATGAGATCTGACATGCCCTTATGTAAGCAAATTATTTTTATCTGCTTCTAGCCTAATAGAGACTTGAATATTTTGAGAACTCATAGGTCTCATTGCTATGGAAACTAACTCTGTATCTTTAGGTCAGTCTTGTTAGATCAGATTTGCAAAGTTCACATCTAACCTTAAAAAAAATGAAAATTAAGAAAAAAACAAAGAAAAAGAAAAAAAGAAAGGAAAGAAAGAAAGGTGCATTTGCTCTTTCAGTCCTACTACCAACTATCTTTTTCTCACTTCTGTAGCCAAAAGCAGAGTCCAGCAGAGGTTGTGATAGCAGCAGTTCAAAGCCAGGTTACTGGTTTCAATGCCAATGAGGAGGGGATTTACGCTGGTAGTACTGACAATTGACATAGGAGCATCAGCAGGCAAGCTGGCCTCATCCGGGGATAGACCCCTCATAGGGAAAGTTGGCCTCATACAACTGTCCTGTCCTTGTTTCTCTCTTGACTGGGTGAGTGAGCCAAATGCTCACCAATGCTCTAAATGTGAACAACTCTTTTCTGATCCATGGATTGACAGTGGGAGGATTTACCACTGCATGGACAAGGAGTACTGCTGCGGCAGGAGTGACTGATCTGGTACCATCTCAGTAAAACAGATTGGCCCCATCTTATGTCAAGACATCTGCCTTACTGCAAAACTCGGGGTTTTTCCTCTCCCTCCCAACTTTTCTCCTTCTCCACATCTTCAGCTACCATCATCTTGCAGCTTACTCAAAGTTGGATCAGGAACATTCCCAGGATGATACGAGAGAGGTAGACATCCCTGTAAGGAAACTGGCTGACACACTTCATTTTCCTCATAGCACTGATGGAGCTATGAAGTATCTGCATTTCTTTGGTATGTTTTTCTCAGTCACTTTGTATGTTGGAAGAGAAAACTTTAACCTTCTCAGAGGTGGTTCAAGGGCCAATACATGTCTGTAATTCCTGGCCTCCAAAGACTTTTGTGCATAATTAAAGTCACAGAGACTTCACATCCAGAATTCCTTTAAATTGCTGGAATTTTACGGCTTTAGTAACAGAAGAAGTTTTTATGGTTTTCTTATTCTAACAAAAAGTTGTCTCTTCACTGATATAAAGGTTGTTCCCCCCCCCCCCCCCAAAAAAAAAAAAAGTTATTTAAGTTGTGCTGTGTACCTACACTTTTGCTCAGAAAATGTAGTACTGTATAGAATGCATTGCAAATTCTGCTGCAAAACCATAGTTTTTTGGCACAAATGGTGAATCTACCAGGAAGGCAGTGCCTGCCAGTAAAAACGAAACATTTTCCTTCAAAATGCTAACACCTATTTTTTTTTCCCAGAAAATTAAGCTTGTATTCCTATTAAACTGGTGCAGCTCCTTTTTCTGGATGTTTCCCACAATGAGTGAAATCATTATCTCACTGTGCTCCCTTTGTATGCAAGCCAAATGTTAAATATATCAGATCATAGTCAAGCACTGAAACGTTTGGAGACTGAGGATTATGCAACAGTGGAAAACAAGGAGAAGAAAGAATTTTTTAAAGGTGGAAGGGAATTCAGCTTCACTCAACATGAAAAATCCCGCAAGTTTGATTCTTCTGTGTGGCAGTGACACACGCTCTGTTCTCTGGGATATTATCCCATACAGGAATGCAACATGAACCAGTAGTTAAACTAGGACAGATGTTGCTGGAAATATTTAAAAGATGTTTACTTTATATTATTAGTGATCAAATATGCGATGTTCTTGGATATGTCATCCTCATAACTTCCCACAAGACATAATATTTTCCTTGCTGGAAAAAGCAAATAATTAAGTTGCAGTCAGCTTTTAGTAACCGAGATATTTTGGACTGGTGATGTTGGTGCTTAAATATCCATCATCACCACCATCCCACAGACCAACCACTTCTCTGGGCTTGCTCCCCTTATTTCCACAATACCGTACAAATGCATCCCCCATCTCTCAGTCATGATTTCTCAGCCCAGCACTGGTATTTTCCCCGGTGATTTTCCAATGGAGAAGTTCCACGCACAACTCCTTGGAGAGAGCTTGTCCCTTCCTCCCATAGCCACCACTCAGAATAACCTGTTTCTTACTGTCATTTACTGGCTGAGTCTCACTGGGCTTAAGGAGTTAAAAGGGACTTTCCTGAGTGGGGTGTGGAACTGATCAACACAGAGTTTTCCTTCACAGAGGTTTCAGCCACTGCAGTAAAACTGCTGGAACCTTCTCTGAGGGCATGCTTGTAGTGATACATATATAAAATAAAACTCAAAATCACTGTGGTTGATATGCTCCTGTAAAGTTAAAGCTAATTTAAGACTTCCTGTGGTCAAAGTTGCACTAATATAATGACCTTTAACTAATCAGCTGTGAGTTGTCTGTGGAATGTACCCAAATCCTCTTCAATAGAAATAAAAATAGTGATCAGCGGCAAAGAAAAGGATATGTGAACTCTGCCTTCTTTTTTTACTCTCTCAAACCTTCCACCTCTTCAGAACCAAAGCAGATCCTACTGCACTAAAGCACAGCCAGCATAGAAGAATCCTAGAATACTTTAAGCTGGAAAAGACCCTTAAAATCCTCTAGTCCAACCATTAACCTACCGCTGCCAAATCCACCACTAAACCATGTCCCTAAGTGTCACACCTACACATCTTTTAAATACCTCCAGGGATGGTGACTCTACCACTTCACTGGCCAATCTGTTCCAGTGCTTGACAATTCTTTACAGGAAGAAATTTTCCTAACATCCAAACTAAATCTTCCCTGTCACAACTTGAGGCCATTTCCTGTTGTCCTATTGCTTGCTATCTGGGAGAAAGGACTAACTTCACCTCACTATAACCTTCTTCCAGGTAGCTGCTGAGAGTGATAAATTCTCCACTCAGCCTCCTTTTCTCCAGACTAAACGACCCCAGTTCCCTCAGCCATTCCTCACCAGACTTGTGCTTTAACCCCTACACCAGTTTCATGCCCTTCTCTGGACCCACTCCAGCACCTCAATGTCTCTCTTGTAGTGAGGGGCC
>JBAFWW010013251.1:0-13562 GCA_036873685.1 Agapornis canus | reverse complement strand
GTTTAGTGTATAGAGGGTAGGGGGGGGGGGGGGGGGGGCGGAAGGGAAGAATCAAGCTACCAGAGGGGGCTCATTGCAAATTCTTCCTTTTCCACATTCTCATATTATGGTAGAACAGCACTACATTGGATATCTTAAGTAATCATTTGAGAATGCACTAATGAACAAGCAGACTTTCAGATCATGTATATGATATCAAACGAATTAAGAAGAATCTGAATTTCAATTTCTTAATGCCTTCCCACCACAGTGTCACACCTCTGCTGACTGCCTTTTCTCACAGAAATTCAGGACTGACAAGAATAATAACAGATCAGGGGAGAAACAGGTGTTCAAAGGCTGGTGCCTCAAGGTAGTAGGCTGTAGATCCAGGCTGGGGGCTACTGTCACAGACAGAGGATCCAAGACTTATTAAAACCCGACATTAAAAAACAATATGCAGATCTATAGTAGGGTCTGTATGATTCAGAAAGCATTAATGTGCCTTCTGAAACAGAAGAAATGAGAAACAAATTACACTCTCAAGAAACTTGCCCTCGATTTTACACTACCTGCAATTATAAGACTGTAAAAGCAACCGATCTTAAGGAGAACTGTGTTCTTCACATGACAAAGGCAGAGTTAGTAAGTGCAATGTCCATACTGACAGACATCAGTTTAAGTCTCATGATGATCTATGAAAGAGAAATTGAAAAATACTTGCTGTGTAAACTAGAGGTATCTGGAAACATAAAGAAAGGAATGGCAAAAAACATCCTTAAAGAAAAGAGATAACAACACTAACAAAAATGTAACAGAAGAAAATTAATCTAGAGTTGTGTGTGATACTTACCAGCCTTATCAAATCTCTTCTGAACTCTGCCATTTTCATCAAGTATGCTAAACCATAGAGATGCAATGATCTTCACTCACTGCAAAATTAACTATTGGTGTAGTTCTAGAATGACAATACTGGTGTGTTAAATTAATTAGATATTTATGTTACTGAAATTATGTACAACTGACTTCAGAAGAAGCCTTGACAATTATGTCTTCAATGAGACTTCAGTTTAACAATTTAACTTGCAAAATGTTTTGTGTGTCTGATGAAGCATCTTTCATTTTCCTATTTGACAGGTTACAACATTTCATAACATTGAGGGTATGTTGGAAAAAGTTCATTTGGTAGCAGAAGGTACGCTAATCTATCTGAGTGAAACCAGTGAGGTTTATATCCGTGTTCGAAATGGATGGAGAAAACTGCAGGTACTATTGCACTGTGTCCTAACCCTTTCCAACTTCCTTGCTCAAAATGGAGTTGTTGCAGATATTTTTCACATGAATGGAGAAGAATAGCTGCAAAGATTCCTCTTTTATAGTTTAGAAACTCTTGGTTATGTGGTATTGTTTTCTTGTCCTTTTGGATTCTTTCAGCTTGGTGAGCTAATTCCTATCCCTGCTGACAGCCTTCCTCCTCCAGCCTTATCAAGCCATGTAAGTACAATGTATGGGACTGTGAAAAACTGAGTCTAAGTGTGCAAAATCAGGCAATACATGTGGCAGATTGCAGGCAGATCCCTGCACAACATGATTTTCTACTGAGACCTGTCAGTTCAAAGTAAACATTGTGCCACTACATAAGCTTGCAAATTGTTTCACAATTGCCAGTCATCTGTTTCCATTATCTTTCTGAGACTTCAAACACTATAGAGACAAAGCAGCAGCAACAAAAAGCAGTACAAAGCAAGCTGCCTACCAGAAAAAACAAAACAACCAAAACCCACCAAACAGTATTCTGTTTTGCAATACTGAAGTCACCCATGGAATCTTAGAGTGGTTTGGGTTGCAAGGGACCTTCAAAGACCTCCTAGTCCAACCCTCCCTGCAATGAGTAGGGACATCCTCAACTAGATCAGATCACCCAGAATGGATCAAGCACTGGTCTTTTTCAAGCAAACTTGGAATTCTATTTCTGAAACGGTTTTCTTTAAATTATTATAGTCCTGTATTCAGGGTATATCATCATTACCTGCATGTAGCTTATCCCAGAGTGTGCTGAGGGTCTGTTCCAAAGCCTGAATTGTTAGTTTGCACCTGACCCCATTCTGCAAGTTATGGTGCCAACCTGCATGTGAACACGCTGTCTGTCCCAAAAAAATTGCAGGAGGATGAAAACCAAGAAGTGGTGAAGAGGCTAGTGAGCAGTCTGATGAGAGAGAAATGCACTTAACACACTTGAGAAAATGTCTAGACTTATGTTACAGGAAATTGTATGCAGCCTCCAGCTGACACCACATGACTTTCCCATCTGGTACAGCTTGTTACTCTTACTTACCATAACTAGAGAAGAAAACTTTGCTGTTCCTCACACAGTCTGAAGATCATCAACCTTCTGGTTCCTACATGCCAATTGCTTCAAAGAGGGAATTTACAGAGGCCTTGAGAAATATTCTCACCACTACATTTTCTGCTTCCACATCCTCTTTACCGTTCCAGTTTTAATTTCCCTGAACTGGTCTTCTGCTCCTGCCAAGAGCAAGCTGCCTCCAGACAGGATTCCAGGTGCTGACATCAGCTCTGGCAGAGCATTGTGAATGGGTACACTTGAGTCTAGAAAAGCAACTCTGGCCAGGACAGCTTTCAAATACATATTTATGTGATAGACTATTAATTTGGGCTGATATGTAGATAAAGTATCCTGGCTACATAGTTTGGGTTTATTTTTCAGAGGCAAGAGAGTTTCAGATTCTCCAATGTTCAATGTTTGTCTTATTTAGAAAATTACTGTCTAAAACTCTGATCTGAGTAAAATGTCTAACGTATCTGTTTGCATGTGTTAAAATAACAGGGATTTCAGTCTCTTCCAGCACGAAGTCTAGTACCAAATATGAACAATGGAAAACCAGCAGTAAGTGTGAGATCTGTATTGCAGCTGCATAGTTTTGGTTTGAAACATGACAGTGTACAACTTGAGAGAGATTTGTGATAATTGCTCTTCAAATTCACACATTTAAGTTTTATATATATAATTATTTTATATTCTATATTATTACATTACATATTTTATATTCTATATTATATATAATGCATTATTATATAACTATATTATCTATTGATTAAATATATCGATATATATTCACATTTATGTGAGCATAATATTATTTATTATATCACTTTAGATATTTACAAATACACTACCTTAACTGATTTAGAAATCTCAGAGACAATTTTAAATTGTTTCCTCCAAATCTATTTTCATCACCCTTGCCCCTTTCCCATCTCAAAGGAAAAAAAAAATGTTAATTCTGATTTAGTAATACCTCTTTACTTGGTGATAGTACCTACAATAAAACAGTAATTTTTAAGTTAATAATATTTTTGCACTCAAATCATATAAAAATAATTAGAATATTTTATATCTTCATGGTTCTGGTTTTTTAGGTAGATAATTCAGAATCTAAGCATTCATTTACAATACTTAAAAATAGTAAGACAAATACAGAAAGGCAACTGAGTTACATCTAAAACAAAAAACAAGCAGAGCTCCACACACAACAAAAAAAAAAAGGGGTGGATTAGTTCTTGCACCTATACTGTTTGATTCAAGCATGCTACTTGTATTTGCTAACATTGAATGTTTAAATGGTGTATGGTCACTTCTTACTACTTATTTTATCCTTGTAGAATTGGGATTTTGTTTGCATGATAACTCCAAGACTTCTACTTAAAAATATAAGCTGCTTTAAAATAATTTTTTTAGGATCATATAAGCCTCATGGTTTCCTTAATTTTCATGGAATCCTAGAATGGTTTGGGTTGGAAGGGACCTTACAGATCATCTGGCTCCAACTCCCCTGGCATGCACAGGGACACTTTCCACATTGGGTTGCTCAAAGCCCCATCCAGTCTGGACACTGCCAGGGATGGGGCAGAGACAGCTTCTCTGGGCAACCTGTGTCAGGGCCTTACCATGCTCACAGGGAAGAACTTCTTCCAAATATCAAATCTAAATCTGCCCTCTTTTAGCTTCAAGCCATTCTCCCTTGTCCTGTCTCTACCTGTCCTTGTAAAAAGTCACTCCAGCATTTTGTAGGCCTCCTTTAGCTATGGTAAGGCTGCTCTGAGATCTCCCCAGAGCCTTCTCTTCAGATAAATTTCAAATTATTTCTGCTATGGGTCTCAGCTTTAAGAAATGCAATGTTAATGCAGCAACTATCTGTCATACCTGGTAAGGAAGGTAGGAAGGTACCAGTTCTCGTTCTAGCAGGAGGAGGGAAGGTCTAGCATGTTTTCAAATAAATTTCTTCCTTCTGCTACAAACTTAAAAAAAAAAAAGAAAAAACCAAACAAAACCCCCATAAAATTGGTGACTTTTCTTCTTTTTTTTCTCCAGCTGCACCTGGTGGCTTTAAACTTGCCATCTTCTGGTGACATCCGAGCAGATTTTCAGTGCTTTCAACAGGCCCAACTAGCAGGTTTGACATCTACCTATAGAGCTTTCCTCTCATCGCATTTGCAAGATCTGGCGACAGTTGTCAGAAAAACCGACCGACAACATTTACCAATAGTCAATCTTAAGGTAAAAATGAGTATTTGATATTTGTTTTATTAGGACTGGCTATAATTGCCCCAAAAATCTTGGAAAATGGCAAAAGCAGTTTCAACGCAAGCTGCATTTTATAAAGAAGCAGATTTGCTTCATATTTCAGAGTCAGGTTTAAAAACGAGAAAAAGCAATGATGTAGTTGAAAGTTACAGATTGTCTCACATTTCCTTTGCATTTTCAAAGGGTTGATTTTTTTCTAGTATCCTAAAGCTAATAGCAGAAATAAAGCTATGAGAATAGTCTACTTTGAGCAGACCACTGACAAAGCAACAGTACAATGTTCAGCTTTCTAGGTATTTTTTATTTCAGGGAAAGTGCATCCTTACTTCTCAAAACCAGATATGTTCTACCTTCTAGTATGACTAGAGAGTATAGTAGGCTAGAATATAGTAGATTAGAGAGTATAGTAGGCTAGGCCCATTTTTCTTATTCCTCAACATAAAGGCAAAGTCTGCTGGACTTACCCCAATGAAACTGAAAGTCTAGTGCATGAGTCATTTTGTGGTCTCACATAAACAGACACACTGTAAAACTGAGGAAAACAAACCATGTCTCCATAGCATTGGCTGGCTCCCAGAACAAACGTCCAAAGAAACCTAAAGGAATAATACGCGATGCTTAGAACATGCTGAACAGATGCTACTCTGAAGTGCATGCAAATACAGAGTCTTGGAAACAAATTTGTAAACACAGTATTATTTCAACTTTGACCGGAAAAAATCAAAACCAGTTTGAGACGTAGCCTGATGCAAGGCTTTTTCCTTGATCATTTGCAACAAATGCCACAATTTTCACAAAATTGTGACCTCAACAGAATTTCCAACACAAATTATCTGCATATTTTGTCTATAGCTAGTTCTAAGCAACTGTTCGAAGAACTCCTTAGGCAGTTGAGAGAGAAAAGGATAGTGGAAATGGAAATGATCAAGCTGACCAGTTGGAGTGACTATACAACTGAGATGCAGCTGTGAGGCAAAGGTGTGAATCAGAGAGCTATTAGCATAGAGATGGTATATCAGACAAGTTTATTCAGGAGCACCATGCAGAAACTGATATGAAAACTGGAATCATAAGTGTCCTAAAATTCGGGTAAGCTTTTAGATGTATAGATAAGTCTATAAGAATCAGGTATGATGTGGATTTTGGATTTGTTTTATTTGTAAAAACAGCTTTGAATTTTAACAGGGAGAAACACTTTTCAGTAACTGGAATTCTATATTTAATGGAAATGGTGGACAATTTAACATTCATGTTCCAATATACTCCTTTGATGGGAGGAACGTAATGACTGATCCATCTTGGTGAGTTTAAACTACCATTTATAAGACTTGTATAACATTTAGTTTCACCAGATAGTACGAGTAGTAATATTTTGGCCTACTAGAAATTATGCCATCTTTCTTCTCAAATTCCAATAGCCTATGAATGGGATATCAGTTTGTGTCCTCCTTTATTTCTTCTCTTTTCTACCTTAATCTTTCCCTACCCACTGCTTGTTTCAAGCAGAAAAACAAGCCACCACATATGTAGGTGTACAGTTAAATAAAGCAAAAAAACAACCCCAAAACATCAAAACCAAACCAAAACCAAAACTGATACTTTTTCAGGAAATAACTTCTTAACATTACTTTTCAGGCCTCAAAAAGTAATATGGCATGGTTCAACTACAAACGGGATCCGACTGGTTAGCAACTACTGTGAAGCCTGGCATACAGCTGATACAGGAGCTATGGGACAAGCATCACCGCTGAAGACTGGGAAACTTCTTGATCAGAAAGTATATAGCTGTAGTAATCAGTTTATTGTTCTCTGTATTGAAAACAGTTTTGTATCAGATCCATAAGGAAAATAATTCATCTGTTGCACATAGGAATATTCCATTTTATGACAGAAAAAGCTGACACTGAAATTTCATTTGTAATGATGTAAATATTTTATTTTTTGTAATTGCACATTTCAGGAAAATAGCCAAAGAAAACATACCTCAACACAAACTGCATTACAGTTAGGTGGAACATCCCCTCACATGTGGCTGACTTAAAGCCCATTCTTTCACTTGAACCCCCCACAGTTCAAAGATTGCCAACAATTAATTCACAGAGCCTTGGCTTTCTGGATGAGCTGAATATCACTCAAGAGTAAAGACATTCAAGTGTAGATTATGAGAAGGTCCAGCAGCCTCTCTTAAGAAGTATGGCTCAGCAAGGCTGCTGCTTCTTCACAGCTGAAAAGCTGCATGCTCTATGATCTTTTTTTCACTTGCATAGACTTTGAATACCCAAGGCAATAATCATATACGTATATATACTGCCCCTGAGCAAACAATGGGAGGCTGTTACATCTTACATGGCTGGAATATTCAAAAAGGCTTTAAGAACAAAGGTGCTCACCTCAGATTTCAGAGGAAGCCGAGCACCTAACTCATGTAAACTTGCATGAATTGCAGCCTGGTGCTTACACATAAATTTAGCAGCTTCCACATCTTACTTCAGCTTTTTTCCTTGCAGTTTCTAGGCATAGGGCTTTAGGCAGGAGGAGTGAATTTCACTTAGACAAAATCTGCTCTTTATTTTGGTGCTATTGTTACCAGGAAACCTGCAGCAATGTTAATAGAAAACATCCTGTTTTACTGGTAGAACTGTGCAAAGTAAATGCAGACAAACAAACCATCTGACCTATATTTATTTCATTGCGTATTAAAGGAAGTAATTTCCTGTTGTGGCAGACTACTGAATGAAATATGTCTGTCATGGTTTCTTTGAAATAGGTTCTAGACATGTTAAACCACTAAGTTATACATAAAGTTGTTTTACTTTTTGTGAATATACCATTCTGGCATTCACATAATTAAAGAACTGTTAATATAAAATAACAGCAGCAATGATAGGAATGATCAGTAAATGCTAATATTCTTTGCAAACAGTACCACCATAATATGTAAAGTCTTTTGCCTATATATTTTTCTACTGCATACTTTAAACAACATATTTACTTGTATTTTATCAGGCAGTAATTAAGGAGGTCAAGCTCCACATTACCATATTTTAAGATTCAATCTAGAGTCTGTGTTGGAAATACATGTTCATAAGCCAACAGAGTATTAGATCACTAGATTTAATTCAAAAGACAAAAGCAAACCACACTTACTATACTAAACTGATATAATCATACAACGTAATATTGTGACATACAGCTTTGTTTTTCCATTTTACTATAAAAGCTTATTTCCCAGGGTCAGCTGAATCATATCTTCTTTTTTCTTGGAAAAATCATGACTGCATTGTTACGACATGCTAATGAGGCAAAGCAGTTTATATTACATTTAAAGTGTATGCATAACAATTCACTGCACTCATTTATAGTTCATTTCCCTACAATACTGAGCACTCTTGTGAAATACCAAATTCCTTCAGTTCACACAGTTGGAAGAGTTGTATATGTACGTCAGGGTTTCACTCTGAGTCACAGAAGGCTCAAAGAGGGAAATAAAGTGCTTTTACGTATGTCCAGCGGGAACCATTTACCTTTAAGCCTTTTGTTGGCAGACTCTCAGCTCAGCCAAGTCACTGCCAGCAGGGTCTGCACTTGCAGCCGGTCACCACCCAGCCACCACTGTCAGTTCTTGCTCTTCCACTCCTGAGCTAGAGCCAGCAGCATGGGAACTGTCCAGAACTCTGTCTGTGCCCCTTTCAAAGGGCTAATCCCCTCTCTGTAACCTGTACAGCTGCTACAGCTTAGCAGGGAACTGAAATGGTTAAGCACCATCACTGAGATATTAAAGAACCCTTAGTGGTTGCTTGTTACTTCTAACGTTAATCTGCAGGCTAGAGGAATTTATTGCACACTTCAACTTCCTATACAGAGCATGAACCATGCATTTTCTGGGCTGCTGTGGTGCTGAGTTCACATGCTGTGCTCACATGTCAGCAATGGAGCTAGCCTAACAGAGAATGGAATGGAAGATCTGTTGAAAAGTGAGGTTTCCCTTGGGGAAAAAAAAAAAAAACAAAACAACACTTTTTGTAATTTTTAACCAGAGCTCATGAGGCTCTTTATACTCCCTAGTATAACTGAAGAGAAACAATAGGGCATGACAGAGAAAAAAACATCAGCCCAGTACTTAAAAATAAATCAGCTTTCTCTATCAGAGCAGAATACTTTTTCAGCATGATTCCAACAAAAAAGCTCAGGTGCACTTGAGAAAGAACATTTGCTAATTCAGGTAAGGAACTGTGTATAAAGCAAATTAATTGCCAGAATGAGCACCAGAACAAGGCTGAAAAAGTAACTGCACTAGAAACCAATGTAGAAGTCTGAACGAATGAAATCAGTGTACCAGTCAAATAAGCTTCTTCTGTCTTTAAGAGGAAGGCTTTGGTTGAAAACATCAATTTATTTGGAAGCTTTGATGTACTTGAAAAAGATCAAGTGCATTTACAGAATACACTGTAAACACAGAGGAAATTAAAATCTTCTAAACTATGAGAACTCCAGGGCTAGTTGATGAAAAAAATACAACAGATCCATTTCAGCTACTGGAATGAGTATTTCTAGAAATCAGACAGATTTTCCTTTATACAAATTAGAGGTATAAGCTATAACAGAAGCTTCCTTTCAATCAAAAAGAATCCATAGTGGGGTTTGCAAGTCCGCAAAACAACTGGTGCTCCATTAAAAATAATTAAAATGTAATTTTATTTAATTTGGTGCTTAACCTGGGTGAAAACAAAGTCAGAACAAAAAGTGGGGGTGGAGGGGGGAGAAAAAGCCAACCAGAGCAAAACAGCAAGGTCTAAGAAAAGTAATAACAACTTGAAAAAGGAATACTGAATTGTCACTGGAGAGATTCATTTATTTATCATGGATACCTTCTGGGAAAAAGAAACAAACAACACTTTTTTCCATCCTTGCCACTTCACACCCTACAGCTGTGTTAGTCTTTAACTGTTTATCAGCTTCTTTGATCTCAGGTAAAGCTGTATCAGGATGGTGAGTTTCTGACAACCAATTTACAAGCCTGAGCTCAACAAAAATGTGGATTCCCTTCAACTCACTTTCTTACAGTTCTATTTTTCATGATAGCAAACACTTCCCCACGGGGCCATATTTGTACTGAATTGTGAATATAAGCAGTGGATTGCAGACACCCCACAAACTTGTTATGGCCCTTTAAAAAAGTTTTTTTCCCTTCAGCTCAAAGATCTTTTCTCTAGGCTGTTGTAAGATGTGACATGTTACCATTGATCAGTAGTGTGATGCTCTGCCTGGATGAACTACAGTGAGATAAGTGGTTTCTTCTCTCATTGCCATTATAATAAGCAAGCCAAACCTATGATTTTCTGCAGTCCAGCATATACACCTCAAAGGACTGACAATTAAGAACATTGGTCTTAGTGGTTTAATCAAAGACTGTCCAGACTTGTTTCTGAGCTGTAGATTCAGGTGAAAGAAGAAAAAATGAGTTACAGTATGTACTGCTTTGAATACCACACAGTCTTTTGCATTAAGGTTTACATGTTTCAGAAGAAATATTGAAAAAGCTCCAAGAGGGAGGACCTCAGAAGAAGTAACATTTGCAACTCTTCTTTTCACGCCAGTCCTCTGCCTGGAGAAGAAAACCTGTCTTCTAAATTTTAAAGGAATTAGATGCCAGAATTGCAATTTCACTTTGGTTTTCAAGTACAGGAGCTAATGGTATGCATACATCCTCAAAAACATCTGATCAGCGTTCGGCTGTTACCAGTTTAGCTAACCTTTTTTTTCTTCCCAGATTCCCTTCCCCTTTAACCATTAAAAAAAAAAAAAAAAAAGAGTCCCATAAAAACAACAACACAAAATAAACCACAAATAAAACTGTTCTACTCCTAAGTAATGGCTATGTATGCACAACCTAATCTGGAAGTGCACCCAGAGTGAACGGTTCAGCTCTAGCAGTATTAGACTTTTCCTGGAGAAGGAATGAGAAGTCAGAACACATCTACTTCCTCTATAGGCAGACATGAGAAATGCAATGGGGCTTTTTTCCATCTGTACTTTCCTCCACCTCGTGATTGACCTCCTCCTTCACTTGTCTTTCCCTAACCATTTGTCTTTTATTTAAAACTTGTGTGGGTCCTCCAGAGAAAAGCTGGACACCATTTGGAGCTGCATATGAAAGTTCCAACTTTCACATGGATCTTCTGCACTCTGTTTTCCACAGCACCCACATAAACAACAAAGGCTAACTTCCATTTGTGTGTGCTTTGCTGCATATAGGCTGTAGGCCGGAAGAGAGTCCAAAGAGGTCCCCTTTGAAGACAAGAAACCACAACTCCTCCTTCCCTTACAAAGCAGCTAACCTCACTGCATGTTCCTCCACAGTACTACACTGTAGCTCTTTCAAACTCAGTGCACAGAATTACAGACAGCATAGGCTGTGGGAATTTCTATATGTGAAATCAATTCAGCATCACACCCTGGTGCTGGTCGGGGGTAACACTATAACCTACTTTCCTCAGCTGGTCTTAAGGGGTACTTGTGATTCTTCAAGTGGAAAAGTGAGTGACAGCCCTGAGTCCCAACTCAGCATCCCTATGGGCCTTCTTCAGATACTGAAAGGCTGCTATGAGGTCTCCACACAGCTTTCTCTTCTCCAGGCTGAACAGACCCAACTCTCTCAGCCTGTCTTTGTATCAGAGATGCTCCGGTCCCCTGATCATCTTCGTGGCCCTCCTCTGGACTTCTTCCAACAGCTTCATTCCACTTCAGTTTTTGAATTATTGCAGTTTATTTACTTCTTGAGTTACTAAAATATTTTATATGATAGATTAAATACATATGTGGGTTTTACTCTGCATTTGCTCTTGATTTTGGTGGAGAGAAGACAACACAGGCATGTGAAATATAAAAGCAGACAAGCTTTTGTAAACCAAATCATTTTACTTGTTTTTTTTATTCACTTAGAATAGTATGCATGCTTTGACAGTCTTGTGTACATTCACAACACAATCTCTTCAAAAGAGAATAGAAAACCACAAAAACAGTACAGAAGAACACATATGAGACTTTTGTTTAGAAAAATGGTGGTTGACTGGAAAACTAACATTTTTAGAAGTTGGAAGCCCAAATGCAACTAGGGAAATTCAGGAAGTAGAAAACTTTTCAAATTTATTCTTTAACAAGTATGTAATTAACATGAAAAGCCTGCATTCATGCTGATTTCAAAGGCACTTTCTTTATTCTTCCACTAAAGAATCTCAGACTGGGTTTGTGATTGCAATATTACTTTACAGATTAAAGTAACTTAATCAAATCAAGAATAACTTTTACCTTTGAAATTACTTCCTTTGAAAATTTGTCTAATTCTAAATTATATATTTCCTTGTGAAAACATGTTTCTGAAAAAGTCCTCACCTGGCTTTTCAGAAACCTCTAAGGAAAGAAGAATCACTAAGCTGTATAAAGTGTTTGGGAAAAAAGATATGTAAAGGGAAGAGACTAACACATGAAGGAAATATTTTTGTATTATTTATGGAACTTTGTGTTGTATCTGATAACAGTGAAACCTCTGCAGCCTGGTAATACAGTTTCTGTAAAAATAACAAGTGCTGAAAATGGAGAGCAAAAAAGAATCTTCTGAATTTGGTGTCCATGGATCAGTGAATGAAAATTATTTAAAATTCAGTTTCTATAAATATATCCATAAAATTATAACATCAAATATTGGTAAATACATCAGTCAGCTAGTGAAAGCAAAAGAACTATTGTAATCATGGGCCAGCAGAGAACCCTTTTCTTTTTTAAACCTGTGAATTCTCACATTAAAGTCACCTTCACATTTAAACAATTTTGTCAAAAATGAAGAAAGAGCAAAGCACACTACCAGAACAATTTACTAAGCTTATGTTGAGCTTGGTAGTCATTAAAAACTAAGAATTACGTGCAGATTATTTTTTTTTTCCTGGAAATGCTATTGTTTAAACAATGTTTCAACTGTTGTAGATGTTTGGAAATCTACTGAACATTTTGAATGGGGTAACATTAAAAGCAATTTCCACTTTACAGTTCTTTTATTTGTATGATCAGAGCTGTGTGTTGCAGGGTGACAAGGAAAACTTTCAGAAAAATACTGCATGTTGAAAAAAACCCAGATGCTCACCTGCCTTTGTGAGAACATTGTCTTTGTAGCTTATTTCCTCTCTAAAACCCCTTCACTTGTTTATGACAGGTAAAGCAAACTGCTCATTCTAAAGGTTTTAGAGTTTTGCAAGGGACATATAACAAAAAATATTCTGTGTGAGACTTAATACTAGAGGAGCTTATGCTGAAAATACGTTGAATAAGAATTATACACCAGTTAAAGTAAACACGGATATAAATATCTGACTGTGATACACCCCTCCCCCCACACACAAGCACACCTTATCAGAACATGATTATTAGATGATTAGCTTTTTATATTTTCTAGTCAGTCTGGCAATTAACAATGATGCATAGATTATAATCACATGTTTGAACTGTCTGATAATTTGATGAAGACCTAACTATCAAAATGTGTATTAGTGATACAAGGATTCCTTCCTATACAAAAATACACTAGTTAAGCAAGAAAGCTATATTTTTATAGTAGAAAAGCTTTAAAAAAATTCTCTGTTAGAATAAAAAAGATACTTAGCTGATTTCTGTGGGAAGGAGGGTTATTTCCATAGAAGGTATGAAGTGGCTAGCAATGTTGAGAACAGGAGATGCAACATCTACTTTATAAATGTTAAATTTTATGTAACTTTGGCTTCCAAGGACTTACCATCCTTCTGCTATTTACTTGTGCCTGTACTGTAGGGATCTCTTACAGATCAGAAGCATCAGAGAGGAATGATTAATGTCAATGCATATCTCTCAAATGTAAATCAGTTGCTTGCAGATTAGAAGATTGTGTTCAGAGGAAAAAAAAAAAAAAAAAAAAAAAATGTTTAAAATTATAAAGGAAAATAGCAAAAAA
>JBAFWW010013250.1:7949-27222 GCA_036873685.1 Agapornis canus | reverse complement strand
GGAAAAGGAAAAGGAAAAGGAAAAGGAAAAGGAAAAGGAAAAGGAAAAGGAAGGAGGTCACATCCACAGAGGATGCAGGACCTGAAGGATAAGGAGTTGATCTGGCTGTCAAACTATCAAGTCACCAGGAGGCTTGGCGGTACAGTGAAGCACCAGTGCTTCAAATCACAGCTCCCAGGCAGGAACTGCAGGAGCGAGCAAGAGGTGTGGGAAACTGGAGAGGAGGGAAGTGCAGTATAAAAGCACTGAGTGCTGTAATGGCTGGAGGTGGGGGTGAGAGCAGTCTGCAAACAGCACTTCACCAGAAACCTCATGGGGTTTCCCATGGAGATCTTGAGGTGCATCTCACCAGGCCTGTGGCCAGCTGCTGCTTAGGCTTACTGGGAGGTTGCCACTCTGGGAGGCATCCAGCTCCTGCTGCTGATGTTTAGTGCTTGGCAAACGTGGTGTTCTTTTGCCTCAGGTTTTCTTGGTGAGGAAAATCACGCCACCAGACAGCAACCACCTCTATGCCATGAAAGTGCTCAAGAAGGCGACACTGAAAGGTAGGAGGCTCTGCAGTGTCTTAAAGAGTGCTGGGGAGATGTCACAGCAGTCACTGCTGGCCCTGCATAAGCTGGATGGAAAGGAAGTATCTTTATCCCAGTCTCCTTTTTCCATCTATAAGACACCCCTGTTGCAGTGTTGGAGGTGGGAAAAGATCTGGCTCAAGCTGCCTGGTACTAAAGAACTTAAAGGTGGGGACAAGGCTGATACCAGGATGCTATGAGCCTTTACCTCTGAGCTATTGCTCTCTCTTCCCACAGTGCGCGATCGACTAAGGACAAAGACAGAAAGGGACATCTTGGCTGATGTAAACCATCCCTTTGTGGTGAAACTCCACTATGGTGAGTGTGGAGCTAGCTGGGGCACTGGGAGAGGGCCTCAAACATGCACTGGCTGCTTTTAGACACAATAAGGAAAGATGCTGCTCCAGGCACGCTTGCCATGAGCAGATAGATGAGCATGAGGCATCCAGCAGCAGCATCTGCTTGGAGGACGCTGAAAACCTCTCATGGTCCCCAACAGGCTTCTGGAGTTACCTGAAATGGAGAAGAGGCCTGGTTCAGTCTGTATCCCTCAAAGGCTGTTGCTGCTCTGGAGCCTTCACAACCCCCTGAACACAAATCCTGTCCTAGAAAGGTCTTTGGTCCCATGCCCGCTCTAGCTATTGAATGGGAAAGAGAGCATAGACCAGGAGGAGGGCTTCAAACACCAAATCTTGGAGGATAAAACAGTAAATGAGAAGAAATCGAGACAGCAGAGCTAACTGGCCAAAGCAGAGCTTGTCAGGATTAATGCTGTGACTCAGGAAGGCAAGAATAGCTTCTTTCCTGTAAAGAGACCAGTGCTTCTCTTAGGAAACAGCCCTTTCAGCAGGGCATCACTGGCTGTAAGGGAACCAGCTCCCCATAAAATGAGGATTATCTGCAATGCCAGGATGCTGCTGGTGAGCTCCAGTTTCAACGTCATGGACAGGCTGTCTCATTTACCCCAGATAATGAGCCCTACCTGTGTTTAACCCAGTAACCACGCAGGGCATCTGCACAACTGGAGCCACTGGGATTTAAGTGATTACTGAAGCCCCCTCTCAGTGGAGGGGTCTGATCCATGCTCCGGCTTGTGTTTCAGCATTCCAGACAGAGGGGAAGCTGTACCTCATCTTGGATTTCCTCCGAGGAGGTGACCTTTTCACTCGGCTTACCAAAGAGGTGGGTATGCTCTGGCATCTGGGTGGGTTGCTGAGGCTCTGAGAGAAGCAATTGATCCTTGCAAAGTCCTGGAGAGGGGTGGAAACGACTTCCAAGCTGGTGCTAGCTCGGAGCTGGCAACAGGATGGGATGTCTCAGGAGCCCTGTCCCCTGCAGCCAAGCAGCAGCACAGGAGGCAGGTCCCACCTCCTCTGCTGAGCATCACGTTAAGAATGAACCCAGGCAGAACCATGTTGTGCTGCAGTGTTGGGAGGTTGTGCCACCTCCCTGGGATGAAGCCAGGGAAGGGAACAGGACGGGTAAGGAGAAGTTGTGCCAGGTGAAGACGACTGGGAACGTAACCTGGCAAACCTAAACAAAGAGCTTTTGGGAAGCGTGCCTGCTGCTCAGCAATCTGTTTTGTTCGTTTGGTGCTGCTGCTTAATTCCTGCTTCAGGATGGCTGGGAAACTTGGGAATGAAAGGGCAGGAGGGAGCAACTCGGATGTGAAAGGTGCAGCAGAGGTGGTCCCACTGCCAGGGTTGTAACCCCAGTGCCCGTGTGCTCCCTCTCCCCTTCCTGCAGATCATGTTCACCGAGGAGGACGTCAAGTTCTACCATGCGGAGCTGGCACTGGGGCTCGACCACTTGCACAGCCTGGGAATCATCTACAGGGATCTCAAACCGGAGAAGTACGTGTGGCAAAGCAGAGGCAGGGAGCCCCATGCTTCAGCTCAGCCTCGGGCCTGGAGCCAGCAGAGCTGAGCGATGCCCCAGGCCAGGCAGATGGAAGGTGGCAGTGCCAGTTGACAAGGCTCCTGCTCCTCATAGCAGCAGTGAGGGCCAGGAGCGTGGTGGAGGCAGCATGTGTGTGCCACATGTCTGAGCAGGAATCCTTGGCACTCTCTGGGCTCCAGCTTTAAGCAACTGAGAGCCTTCAGAGGGAAAAGGGACCAGGCTGGGCCTCTGCAGAGATGCACACCAGCTGCATGGCTTGCTTATTCTTATGTGAGGATCTGAGGTGGGACAACCTGTGTGGGGCATTGGTTCAGTGTGAAGTTGAGGGTGTAGAGAGAAAGGAGCTGCTCTTGTTCCCACTCACATCTTGGTGATGGAGCTGAAAACACTGGGGAAAGAGGCAGATAACTTTCTCCTCTGGATTCTGTGAGCATCTCAGACCAGCCTCTGCTCCGTGTGCTTCTTCTCAGCCCTTATGGCAGACAGTAACAACTTGGTTTTTCCATTCATGCTGTAGCATCCTCTTGGATGAAGAAGGACACATCAAACTCACAGGTAAGGAACTCCCCAGCAAGGCTGGTTCTTGAAGCACAGAACTCCTCTTAGGCCTCTCTGTGTGATTGCTCAAAGCACACGGATGAACACTGACTGTTTTTCTCTTATGTAGATTTTGGCTTGAGTAAGGAGGCTATAGACCACGAGAAGAAAGCCTATTCCTTCTGTGGGACAGTGGAATATATGGCACCAGAAGTTGTGAATCGCCAGGGCCACTCGCACAGTGCTGACTGGTGGTCCTATGGGGTGTTAATGGTACGTACCCAGTAGTGTGTGTGGGGACCTGGCTCCAGCGGTAGCTCTGCAACACCCCAGCATGATTCCACATGTCTGGTGGATGGCCTGGCCTGGGGATGTTCTCCAGGCTCCCCTAAAGGGCTCTGTATCAGCCTGTCCATGCACCCAGCCAGGAGTGCGTGTTCCTGGGGGCAGGCAGAGCTGTTGTTGTCCAAGTGAGTGCTGGGGTGCACAGTGTGGGGGTATCCACGTCCATCCCAGCACTGGGATGTCCATGTCCGTGCAGATCTAGTGCCACCATCTGGTAGGTCCTGAAGCCGAGGGCTTGAACGTGTTTCTCCTGCAAACCTTGTGAACTAAGCTCCTCCTGAGAAAACACATCAGCTATCTTTTAAGAGCTTAGGCTTTTGGCCCCTTGCAAGCTCGTTACAAGCTTTGGTGAGCTCCCAGATGACGGTGCAGTGGGATGTGTGCAATCCTCAGTCTTGCTCCATCGTGACCTCCCCTTCTTCTCTTTCCCTGCCAGTTTGAAATGCTCACAGGCTTGCTGCCCTTCCAGGGGAAGGATCGTAGGGAGACGATGACCCTCATCCTCAAGTAAGAGGGGTTCCTCTTTCATGTATGAGCAGGAGGTGAGCTGCTGCTCCTTCCCTGAGCGTGTTGCAATCTAGGGGCTCTCGCAACTTCATGGCGTTATTTGGCAAGCGGGTTTGCCTCAGCAGTCAGATAGAAGGGTGCAGTGTAAATGCCAAAGAGATGATTGTACTTTGGGGGTGGAGGTGCTGCACTCAGCTTGTGGCTTGACTTCTTCAAACCTGCAACCAATTGCATAACTTCCTCCCCAGAGCAAAGCTGGGCATGCCACAGTTCCTGAGCGCTGAAGCACAGAGCCTCCTGCGAGCCCTGTTCAAAAGGAACCCAGCCAACAGATTAGGTAAGACAGTTGTTGGGGGTGCTGAATGCACCTGATGCTCTATTGGGGCCTCTCACGTTCTCCTGGGTCAGCAGCATGTTCGTGCTTGTGCTTGGTTAATGGGCTTGTTTAATTACTGGCAGGCTCCCTGTAATACCTGGCTTTGTTGCATATGTGGTATCAGCCTTTCCTTTGTGGTTTAATGCAACACACTCCATGGGTGCATCTTCCAGGTTCTGGACCAGATGGAGGCGAAGAGATCAAGCGCCATCCTTTCTACTCCAACATTGACTGGAATGTGAGTATCAGAAACATAAGAGCAAACTTCCTCACTGCTCCACACCAGCAGTGCGGTTCTGACTGCAGTAATAACACAGTCATGATGCTTGACCAGCTCTGGGAGAGCCTCTAATCCCCATTTCCATCTGTTCCAATAATCCTTCTCAAAACTAAAATCCTGTTTGGCATGTGAATAACTGTTCCATACCGGAGCTGCCCATGATCTCACCTGGGTTTGAATGTACTCACCTCTCAGGAGGAAGGTGCGAGTTTTAATTGGGGTTTGGCACAACAAGGATTGTCTTGCACAAAGTGGGAAGGAATTCGGGAAGCATTTCTGGCAAGGTCATCCCTTGTTTTGTACAGAGAAGCAGGGTGATCACTGAACCACCGTTTCCCAACTGCTCATGGCCAACTCCCTGCCCTACCACATCATTGTGTTTCTTCCCTGTTTTCCCTTACTTGGCAAGGGATTTTGAAGATCAGTTTTCTAATGCTTTCGAGGCACCCAGCAGCTCCTCGACTGAACCCAGCAATGCCAGTGAGGCTTCTTTCAATGTCTGGCTTCAAGAAGCACTTTAAAAAGGCTACTTGGGAGAGTGCTGGGATACAAACTTCCTCCTGGAACTCTCCTCTGGCTGTCCCTGTGGAGATGTGTGTCAGCAGAGCCCTAATGGGAGTTAGAAGGAGGCAGGACCTGGTGAGATAAATACTGTACAGACACTGCTTTTGGAGTGGGGCTGAGTTACAGATAGAACACTTTTCTTTCTTGATTTAATAGAACTTATAGTATTTCTCCACAAGCTGACTCCCAAGTGCCTCACCAGCCATGAAGTCTTTCCTCAGCCTGCCAAGCTGTAAATGCTAAGCCACAGAGCTGTTCTGTTCTGTTCTGTCAAAACCTCATCCCTCCTGAGCCTTTGCACCCTTCTGAGGGCACATTGACCTGTGGAGCACTTTGGAGCTGTCTTTGTTTTGCAGAAGCTGTACCGCAGGGAAATCAAACCCCCCTTCAAGCCTGCAGTGGCGCAGCCAGATGACACCTTCTATTTTGACACAGAGTTTACATCACGTACACCAAAAGGTTTGTAGGAATCCACACAAAGCCAACGTTTCCTGTGTGAAACGATACCGGTTTGCTGGTGCCAGGAGGGCAAGGTCTGCCTCCTGCTCATGCTGCCAATGGTTGCAGCACTGAGGAGGTGACCCAGATGTGTACCTGGGTGTTAAAGGGGAGTTTGATGCTGTGCGGTGTGGCTCTTGTCTGGAATAGACTAAAGAGGAGCCATAGCTCCCTGCTTCCACAGGGCTTGCCCTCTTCATGTTGTCCCTCAACTCCTGTTGCAGATTCCCCAGGCATCCCCCCAAGTGCAGGAGCCCATCAGCTCTTCCGAGGCTTCAGTTTTGTGGCCACCGGGTTGATGGAGGATGTCAAGGTGAAACCAGCCCCATCACCTCTACATTCAGTTGTACAGGTACATGGGGACAGAGGAAGAACTGTTGGAAGCTGCAGTAATACCTCAGTGTGGGTCTCTGGGAGCTGAGCTAACAGGAAGCCTGAGGCAGTGTGGGTCTGTTTTGAGTCCTTGCCATCCTGTTCTTCCATTTCTGTTGGCTGTCACGTGCAGGGGTTGTCAGGGCCATGTGAATCTCTGCTTTCCTCTCCCCAGGTGGACCTGTGCTGGTGAGAGATGTGTGGTTTGAAAGGTGCCACTGAAATGCACCATGCTAGATGCAGACAGTGTTAGCCCACTGACCTATATCTGCCTTGTTCTCTCCTCCTCCCTTTCCCCAGGCGGGAGGAGAAGCTGTGGGATGTAGCAGACAGCAGTCTGTCAGCTTGCTCCGTGTTGTAGTTAACTCATCACGTTGCACAAACCTTTCCCTGAACCCTCCCAGCTCATCTGCTCTCCCCTTTCCTCTTGCAGCAACTGCATGGCAAGAACGTCCAGTTCAGTGATGGTTATGTGGTGAAGGAAGTGATCGGCATCGGCTCCTACTCAGTGTGTAAACGCTGCATTCATAAAGCAACCAACATGGAATATGCAGTCAAGGTCTGAGATTTACCATCTGAACTGAACCCCCCTGTTACATTTCTGTTCATCCCCATAATGACCAAAATAGCATCCAGGAATTAAATTGCTTTCCCTGCTTGGGTAGGGCCTATATAGACAATTTCTGTGTTGCTGCACATGTAACTGTACAAGCTTTCTTAGCTGGGAACATCAGGGAAGCAGTGCTCTCTCAGAGGAAGGACAGTATCTCACCTTTCTTTGCAAAACTTGCTCTGGCTATGTCAGATCTTAACAAATAAGCCAGACATAAAACTTTGGGGTTTGGAGACACAGACCTGATATAGCAATTAGGGGATGTCTAGAGCTTATTGCTAAAGAGAGCAGGGGCCATGGTACAGGATCTGTGCAAGGCTCCAGACAGCTGGTTTGCTTTGTCCTGGACCCCTTCCCACCCCCCTGTGGCTAATGCTTGTCCATACTCCTGCAGGTTATTGACAAGAGCAAGCAAGACCCTTCTGAGGAAATAGAAATCCTCCTGCGATATGGGCAGCATCCAAACATCATCACCTTGAAAGATGTGAGTGTGACTTGAATGGCTCCCCTCTATTCGGGTTTAGGAAGTGCAGGCTGGTCTCCTGGGGGGCAGAAGGCAGCTCCAGCATGGGCAACCCTGCAGCCCTGCTCACTTGTGTCACTTTGGGGTAGGGAAGCACCCCCAGCCCCACCTCTGCATTGATGATTTCTGTCTGGTGGTAAAGAACAAAAGGGAAACTCTTGAAACACTTTTTGACCCATCCCGTCCTCCTGGCTTTGGTAGGTGTATGACGATGGGAAGTTGGTGTTCCTGGTGACTGAGCTGATGAGAGGAGGGGAGCTGCTGGATAAAATCCTCAGGCAGAAGTTTTTCTCAGAGAGGGAAGCCAGCTCCGTCTTGCACACCCTGTGTAAAACAGTGGAGTACCTGCATTCCCAAGGGGTGAGTATGGTTACACATGGAACCTGTCTGGCACTGTGCTGGGATCCCTCTCCTCCAAGACTCTTATGTCTTGCTCATGTCACTGTCCTGGCAAGCCAGATGTAGGGCCAGAGCAGGGGCTGAGTGTCCTGATGCAGCTTCAGACCTTTCCCTGAGACCTACCTGAGAATGGCACTTCCTTTGCTCCACAGGTGGTTCACAGGGACTTGAAACCCAGCAATATTCTCTACGTGGATGAGTCAGGGAACCCCGAAAGCATCCGCATTTGTGACTTCGGCTTTGCCAAGCAGCTGAGGGCTGAGAATGGCCTCCTCATGACTCCTTGTTATACAGCAAACTTTGTGGCACCAGAGGTGAGCACCTTCCTGACCTGCTGTGTCTTCAGCTCCCCTGTCCCTTCCCTGGCTGTGCTCCCCTGCTCTGGCAAACTGTCCTGGAAGAGGCAATTATACTTGTAGTAATGAACAAATAGGGGATCTCCAGTGCAGTTACAGTGCAGTCCTCCAGCTTACACTGTCCTTATGAGGGGGTTTCCTTAGGATACTGATGCTTCAAAATCCCATTGATTTGCTAGGCTGCTTCCCATCCTGATTACCTGACCTGTTACAAGAGGTGGGATGATTTTCCACTCAGTTATCTTGGTGGGGAAGAAAGAAAAAGATCCAGCATGCCATGGAGCATGTATGTGGTGTCACCACACTGGACCATGGCTTCCTTCTCACTTGTTTTGATGTCCTGAGGGGTTCCTCTGTTCCATGAAACCAAAATCTGATCTGAATCCTGATCTTTAATCCAAGATGTTGCTGTCTTGGACTCCAGCAGCATTGCAGATGGGCTTCATGCAGGGCTCAAGCTACTCTGTACAAGCTGAAGGGAGCTCAACAAGAACCAAACGCTCTTGTTTTTCTTTGCTTGTTCTGTTCAGGTACTAAAACGCCAGGGCTACGATGAGGGCTGTGACATCTGGAGCCTGGGAGTGCTCCTCTATACGATGCTCGCAGGGTAAGTGCCTCTGTCTCGCTGGAAGGGAACAGTTGGACCTCTCCTTGGTCTCTGCTCCCAGGCTCTCTCTCTGCTCCCTCTGCTCCCTGCCTGGGTCACAGGACAGTAAATCAAATGCTCTCTCTTCTCTCCCCAGCTACACTCCATTTGTAAATGATCCCAGTGACACTCCAGAAGATATCCTGAGCCGGATAGGCAGCGGGGAGTTCTATATCAGCGGAGGCAACTGGAACACTATTTCTGACATGGCCAAGGTACGGTTTGATATTCATCTGTGTTACACTAAAGGGCTGTGGTCAAGCACAGCCAGGGACTGAGAGGCAAGTTTAAAGCAGGCTGGGGAGGGAGGACACAAGGGAGGAGAAAACCAGCAGAGTAGCGGTGTGTCTCTCCTTGCTTTGTTTAAGCTGTGGCTGTGACTGTGGCTGTATAGACCATCAACCTCGTGCTTCACCCGTGCAGGGTTTGCTGCTGTGTTATACCTCCCAGGCCTACCAAAACCATATTTTATACAAGAGATTGATGTCTGGGGACTTTAAACTTGGCCTCTCGAGTTTAAATCCTAATTTGGGGGTGGACAAGTGGTATTTCTGCATTTAAAGTTATGAAATCTTCTAAAGTCTAACTTCCCAAACGATGCCCCTAGGATCTGGTATCAAAGATGCTTCACGTAGATCCTCACCAGCGTCTAACAGCCAAGCAGGTCCTGCAGCACCCGTGGATAACACAGAAGGACAGCTTGCCCCAGAGCCAGCTGAACCACCAGGATGTTCAGCTTGTAAAGGTACAAATTCTGGGCTGGATCTTCAGCTGGCTCCTTATATATCTTGGGCTCTTTGGAGAGCAGCGGTGCCAGTGGAGTGGTGGTGGTGTGGGATGTGTGGGATGGGAGGTTGAAGGGGTTGTGGGCAAGGGGAGGCAATACACGACAAGTTGGGGTTTGGGACAGGAAAACCTAGGGAGGTTCCTTAATGGCATGTCAGTATGGGAGGGAGATTTAGAGAAAAAAAGCATCATAGAGTCATAGAATGGGTTGGGTTGGGATCTTCAGAGGTCACCTAATCCAACCCCCCTGCAATGAGCAGGGACACCTTCCACTAGATCAAATTGCTCAAAACAAGAAAGATGCCTTTGGCTTTCTTTGTGGGTCTGGCTACTCTGATCCCTCCTCTTGTAAAGCCAGGAGTCTGAAATAGCTCTTCAAGACCTAAACAACTTCTCTCATGCCTTCTCTCCAAGGGGGCAATGGCTGCCACCTACTCTGCACTGAACAGCTCCAAGCCAAGCCCCCAGCTGAAGCCCATCGAATCCTCCATTCTGGCACAGAGGCGGGTGAAGAAACTTCCACCACACTGTGAGGCTGGGGGGGCTGCAGCCAGGCTGTGCACAACAGCCCCCCAAGACTAGGGGCAGGAGGTTGGGTGCTCAATGCCTACACTGGAGCTCCCTTGAGGACTTGTTCTCCAAAGGCCAAGTGCCTTCCTGTTTCTGAGACTGGGCTGCTCCTCGTGTGGGCTGGAACTTCACTGTAGAACTTTTTTGAAGTGTAAATTGTCACTTTCTAAAGACATCCATCTGTGTATATGAGAACTAGAATGTATAACCGATGTCAAGTGGCACTAAAAAGCAGCTCTGATTCACCCCTCCCTGTGTTGGGCCAGGTATTTATTTGTAGCTACATCATTTCTTGGAACTGATCCTCTCCAACACCGTTGTGGCTGGAAGACTGCATCAAGTTTGGGGTTTAGGCTTTGGGCTTTTTCCTCCCTTGAACCGTTGGATGCTCTTCCTGAAGTCAACCCTGCAGATTCCTTGCCAGCAACACTCATGTTTGTAAGAGACTTCCCTCCCCTTCCCCTTCCCTTGTGTGTGTTTAAGGTCCATTTTTCAGACTCCATTTCTTGTGCTCCCCCTGCATAGAACCTGCTGGGTTTGGTTCATTCCTCCCCTCTGCCCTCCCATCTTCATGTTTTCCCAGGGACCCTGTCACCCGTGCAGGTGGGGATGACAGAGGAACCTTCTCTTGAGCAAAGCCAAGGCTTTGGGCTGCACTGGCTGCTGCTTTTGCCATCTTTGGGTTTCTTTTCCTTCAACAGGAACCTCTGAAACAAAGCATCCTTTTTTACTTTAACTCGGTTCTACAGCTCAGGGTTTCTTTCTGAATCCTACAATAAACATGTCATTCAGTTGATGGTATTTTACTGACTTTTAGCTGTAGAATAAGTGACCCGAGTCGTTTCCCCACGTCGTACTGGTGTAATGATTCTTGCTGCCTTTTGGGAGAGCTGCAAAGCTTTCTCATCTGCCCCTGTGATGGGAAAAGCAGCAGGACTTTGGTAGGGCTGCACATTACACCACCTTCTCTCAGGTGCAATAGCTCCCTTTGCAGTAGGAAGTAATTACATCTAGTTGTGGAATAAGGCAGGAATCAATAGCAAAGGTGGCAAGATGCAGGCTGCGGAGGGGAACTTCTTACTCTCAGGACCCTTTAGTGAAAATGGAAGCCAACACTTGGAGACCAACTGTGCTAGAAATCAATCCCTGGCCCACTCTGACTTGCAGGGAGGTGCTGATGCTCCCTGGTTCCATGGTGGCTGGAGAACTACAAGAGCTGCAGACAAATGCTTCTGTGCTTCAGGCTATGACTGAAGCCACCGAAGGTTCTCACATGGATTTCAACTACTTTTGGCTGACTGTATAACTAAAGGGGAATCCTTCTCTTTTGTTTTTCTCTTTTTATTAGTCTCAATTACTCTAAAATGGAGAATTCCATTCAAATTTCCTTCTCTGAGATGTACAGCTCTCTCCTCTCTACCCTCATCCAGGCAGGTCCTGCTTTCATCCCTGGAGCAGCCAGGAAGAAGCTGATATAGTCACAATTTGGTTTTCTGTTATTTATTCGAAGCACTGCCATGGTGTCCAGTGCTGAGAGGAGGAGCCAGTCCCACTGGATCTTCCCACTGGTACACTCAAGCCCATTTTCAGACTGTTTCCTACACTGTGCTTTAAGGATCTGAACCAGTGGATGGGGTTGGTCGTGCTGGTGGTGATCACCACTCACTGTGAACCTCTCTGAACTGTATGGACTTGTCAGGATGGGTCTTAAACCAAATGTTCCCCCCTGCTTGGCTGGTGGCTTGTTTGTACAAAATGGTCAATGGTTGCAATTACCAGCCAGGAAAAACCATTACAACCTTTGCTGAACCCTCCCTGTAATGATGCTGGTGTGAGGCCAATGAGTGACAACTCAAAGGTGTGTAGGACACAACTGGGTGCAGAGCTCTGTGTGTGCAGGAGCCTGGCCATAAGACAATACCTGGAGTGTCAAACGCCTCTGTCTCACTGGGGTCTTCAAGCAGAGGAACTTTGTATTTGATGCAGCTGCAGCTTTGGAACCTCCATCACTTTGGAGAGCAGAGGGAACAAGAAGGGCTCTTTGCTTTCTAGGGTGCTTCTAACCAAGTTGTTTTGAGTGATCTGTAAGTAAAAATAAGTCTTGATCTTTAGTTCCAAATCAACCAAGTGCTGTTACTTTTTTAATTCCAGTCCTCAATAAAAATTGACCTGTTGATCTTTATGGGATCTGGAGGTGTTTGTAACAGGTCGGGTGGATCCTTTCCTCTTTCTGCTCTTAGCCTGAACAGTAGTAAACCTTGGCCAAAATACAGTTGTGACCAACTGCTGTCATCTTAACTGGAATTGCATCATTTGAGGTGAAAACTGGGCTCATGTCAGGCTGGGTCTCTAATGCCTGTTGGGGGGAACCTGTATTTATGGAAGACCCAACAATCTGCTCTCACAAGGGTTTGAGTCCTTCAGCTTTAAGTCGGGACAAAGAGAATATAAAGTTACCTCTGTCTTGGTTTGAAAAGGGGCAAAAATGTATTTAACTTCCATACATGAGGAAATCTTTACAAGGAAAACTGCTTATGTTATTTCAGGTGTTTAATAGTTGACTTGACCTTTAGGATTTTGTCCTGTACATCTATACAGAAGCTCAAGGGAGCAGAAATCCTGGAATCCAGCCTTGAATAGCGGAGTCAACCTGGAATTAACCTGTGTGGAAATAGCGTGTTAATCTATAGACAAGGAGCCTGCAAATAGTATTGAACAGCTCAACATAATACAGCCTCTGTATAAGAAAGGTTAAACTTTCCCCTTTTGGGGGTAAAGCAGCAACTTTTCTGTTGTAAAGAGGTTGACCCGGCTGAGAGGCTGTTTTCCTGCTTCCCACTGTGTGAAACAGTCATGCCTTCCTCTTAATGATGCGGTTCTGACCTCTGTCAAATTAACCAGAGCATAAATAAATGTATTTTTACCTGATAGATATTCCCATCATGGTTATTTTAGGCTCTCTTTAAAACTGAAGGTCGGGAACTTTCTCAGCAATCATCCTTTCTTTCCCTTAGTGAAACCTCACCGAGTAACTGCTCTGCTTTCCAACTTCCACCCAACCAATTCCAATACCCTCTTCAAGTCCCCACCTTCCACTTAGTTCATGTCATTCTTTTTTCCTGTGTCTTTAGGCATGTGAGGACAGTGAACGTGCAGCTGGTGACCTCCTGGGTACCACCAGCTCCTCATGGCAGCCCCTGCTGCCTTCCCAGGAACGTGGGAGGCTTTGGAAACACTCAGTGGCTATGAGTGTGTGTGAGGGTATGTGGGGCGGCCGCTGCGCTTTCATCTAATATTCAACAATTTAATCCCCCTTTGAATGCAAAGAAAACGTTTTAAATATTTCAGGGTCTTCTTTTGCAAGTACATTGGAGGCTCTGAATAAAACCTTCATTCATGCCATGAAAGCTGGAGGGCCGCTGCCATTCCATTTTCTTGCCTCTGGTTATTAAAACATCAAGCTGTCTTCCTACTTAAGCTCAGCTAACTTCAGCCTTCCTCCCTTTGTGTCACACTGAACACCTGCCATTAATACTAATTCTACTCCGGAGAGAAACTCCCTTTCAGATATGCTTGTCTGAAAATAAATTGACATGTAAAAGGTCTCTTTTGTTGGGCAGCGCGTGTAAAGTGCTGGGGTAAGAAGCTGATCACTTACAAAAGGAGCCACTGACTCTTCAAATGATGTGTGGGGAGGGGGTTATAAATGTTCCATATAGAGGGTGATGCTGTAAATGAGCTGACTGGGGAAGGATTTGCCTGGCTGCAACCTCTGTTTGGTGTTAGGCTTGACGATTTAGGGTGTTTTTTGGCTAAACCTGTGCTGATAAAGCCACTGCACTGCCCTGGGTGGGTAGCTGGACTCCTAAGGACCTATTTAGACAATTACTTCTAGGAAAACGGGTTACTAAAGATACCTCTTTGCTTTTTGACACATGCAACAAAACCGAAGAGCCTTGGTGAGGAGGCCTTCAATGTAGATGTTTAATGAACTCCAGGACTCTTGTTTTGCCTGGGACAAAAGTTTGTGTCACTTTTCATTAGGAAACAGTAAAAGAATCTATGGTTCGAGTGTTTATTCTGTTGTACAGAGGCAGTGTGAGACAGCAAGAGGTAAATAGAGTTATTTGGAACAGAATTATTTACTTTGAGTTCCTCATACCCTGTGGAGGAAAAAATTGAAGGAGGTTCTTTGGGTCAGGCTTTGGAGGGGAAGGCCATGGCTTGCAAATCTGCTTCAGCACTGACAAGTTTGGGTCCTGTGAATGTGGATGAAGGTTTAAGTTTTGCAGTGTGGACAGCATCACTGCTGCTCGTTGGGCTTTTGAGTCTTTGAGTGAAGAAATAATTCACTTCATAATGAAGATCAAGTTGAAATATGTTTAGGACTTGAAAAGAGAAAAGTGAAATGTGCCCATTACACAAACCTCCTAGATCAGCTGCTGTCACTTCTGGTTTAGCTGCTGTGCTGCTCAGCTCAAATGCTGTCTTGTTTTTAAACAGCAGATGGTGTTAGAAACCTGTAACAGGTGGAACCTCTTCAGTTTTATGTGCGAGCTCAGAAGCAGCAGCAATTCCGTGTCCCGTGGGGTGGTTTCTTCACTAGATACCCGAGCAGAGGGCTGGCGGCTGGTTATTTATTATAGGAGGAAAAACTCCTGAATCACACGTGTTCATATGAGAGAAAGCAATTTGGATTTGACTTATTCTGGTTATAATGAAAGGAACCTGGTAATACTTTCCATAATCCTCTGTTTAGCAACTCTGAAAGAGAGATGTGGAGGGAGAAATGGGCTGTGTTTGCTGGTGCGCCTCAAACCCCGGCTCCAATCTGCCACAGTCTATTGGTTTCTTGTCTATGATAATGGTACTTTGCATGCTTAAAGTGTTTTATAAACATTTAATTACTGCAGCATTTGACTCCACGCCAGGAATCTCTCATTCATCTGTTTCTTGCAAGGTTTGTGAAAATGATATTCAAATCACAGAATCACAAGAAGGGCTGAGTTCAAACTTCACTTCCAGGAACCTCCGTTAGCAGGGATCCGGGACGTCGCTTGTCTGCGCTGCCACGTTTGCAAAGCAAGTTACTTCTTCAGCCATGGAAATGGTAACGTGGGTTTGAATGCCTGTGGATTTGAGGATTTGTCAGTACCCCAGGACAGGGAGCTGCATTTTAATCATATTAAGGAAAAGATATGCTAAATTCCCCTCAGCCTGCACTGTGCGAACCTCTAAGGCAGGCGGGGGTTGCAGCTATGTCTAGACTGTGTTTGATCCCCGCTCCCCACCGCGTCCTCAGCTGCTGTAAGCAGCAGGAAAATCATGGTTTGTTCAAAGCCGCTTTTTCCCCCACCCACCAAACTATTTGTGATTTTAACATGTGCTCCCCCATAACCCCAACTCCCAGCTCTAGTTCTTAAGAAAGGTAAGCGAAATGCAGGTCTATGGAGTGGCTTTACTGCCATGCCATTGGCACACCCGCAGCCGGGGCTTCAACCACAGGGAAGCCCACAGAAGTTGTGGGGTTTGTGACACTGAGTGGAAGCAGCAACTAAAAGTAAAAAAATCTTGGATTAATAATTTCCATCCAACCATCTGCCTCTTCCACCAGCTCTTTTATGTGCAGCAGATTCTTGAACGCATACTGGGTGTGCATTTACTTTCCATGAGAATCCATGGGTTGTTGGCTGGCTGCACGTGTGTTCTCGGGGATGCACGCAACAGATCGCTTCTGGTCATGGCAGCAAACGCAGAGGAGAATTTGTTCCTCTGTGAGACACGTATGAGCTGCCCCTGGTGTATGGAGGAGAAAACTGAGGTCTGCAACTGTTCATGTTTCCAGTCTGTACTTTAATTCTGAAGGTACATCGTGTGTGCCATTGCTTGGTATCAGACCCTTTTTAATAGGACAGATCCCCAATTTCAAGCCACCAGCTCACTTGCCCTGTGCTCGCTCACTCTGTGCTCACTCTGCTCAGTGAGTTGCAAGCACATGATGAGCAGCCACTTAGGAAGTAAACCAGGAGTCCCTTTTCCTGCTCTGCTTAAAGAAGGGGTAGGGAGCCCTTGTGATGTGTCATTAAAGCTGGCTTTTCTCCTTGTGGCAGAGCAGATTTGATCAGACCCGCCTCCTAGTTCCAGCTGCTGGGTTTGAACGCTCTGATCTGTGCACTGGGTGCACGTTAATTATGGAGGCAATTCCCATGGATACCAAGAAGAATTGTCTGTACTGGCAAAAATGATCCCAGCTGGGAAAATAGGGAAGGGAAAAAATGTGTTGAAATATTAGGAAAGAGACTTCAGAAGTTTCTGGGAATGTAAGTGGAAAACATTTCTGGTGTTCTTGTACACCAGTGTGCAAATCTGTCTTGGTTTAAAACAAAGATACAGGTTGTTTTCATTCCGGATTGCAGGAGCTAATCCCGAGTTGCTGCTTTATCAGCACTCTGAATCAAAACTGAATTTGCCCCCTTCTTGTTATCCGCATCCATTCGGGATTTTCACCCTTGCTTTTGTACCCCTCAAGCCTCCCCCTGCTCACCTGCACAGCACCACAAGTGTGTGTTGAGAAACCAGCCAACAATTTGTGTTTCCATAAAGGCAACTCCCTGGGTGAGGCAGGCAGCTCCAGGCGAAGGGCTGGTAATTCTGGTTCCATCTGCAGTGCTGGGGCTGCTGTGCAGGACTTGGGTGAGTGAGTCCCCTTTATGCTTCATTCTTCTGCAATGTATGAATTTAAATCACTAAGTTCTGGCTAAATTAATATTTGAAGGGTCTGCTCAAGGAAAAAGAGCACTCCCTGGTGAAAAGCGAGGGGAAAATACCTAGTCAAGTGATGTGCAGATATGGAAAATTATACAAATAGGATTTAAAGTTAGTTTGTAGTTGTTCAGCTGCGAGGCCTTATATTCAAACTGCGTGGGGAAAACCAGGTACTTTTATTTAGCTACATAAATAGATGATTTTTGTTTCTTTGGGTTTGTTTAGAGGGTTTTAGGAACATCCCATCAACCACGCAATGGTTGTAAGTGGTATTTCTTTCACTAATTTCTCTCCAGCAGGAGCACAGACACTTCTCAAGATGTTTGCTAGCTCATACAAACATAGAGAATAAGAAAAGCTGCAGTACTATTAGGTTGGATTTCCATCTCTTTCTCATCCAGGGCACCTGCTCCCCTTTCCCTCCCCTCCCCAGTCTTCCCAGCTGTCTGTCTGTCTCATTTATGTCAATTAGAGATTCAATGCTGCCTGATTTAATTGGCCTGACTTTCCTCTCTAATAGAAGCCCAAGCGAAGGCAGGGCAGGCAGGCATGCAGCTCTCCATGGGCTGCCTGCCCGGGGAAGGAGTCTCTCCCTCGCTGTTGGGAGGGCTGGGGCTTGTTTGCAAAGTAGAGCACAATAACCTGTTTGTTACCATCCATGATGGGGAGGTTGGTGACCTCCTAACAGGGATGGGCTGCAGGCAAGATGTGATCTGAAAGCTTGGGGGTATTTATCAGTGGTTCAGGAATCTGTGCAGCCAGACACCCACCTCGGGTTGGCTTTCAGTGTGCTGCAGTGGTCAAGATTTGCCTCCTTCCACGAGGTCAGTAAGCAACACAACTTCCACTAACCACAGCCACAGAGGGCTTATCCTTCCTCTTGAGCCTGAGCCACCCCCAGCACCACTTAGCCATGAACAAAGCTGACAAAGGCCTTGGTTTCACAGGGTTTACACAAGGGTCTGACCCTGTCCCCCTGCTTTGGGCAGCAAAGCAGGAAGCAAAGCAAATGTAATCTCTGCCATGCCTCTGCTCCCCCTCCAAGAGCCGGATCCTGGGAAGCAGATCTGACCTACTTCTTCTCCCTGGCTCCTCGCTTGCAGCTCCCTGACAAATGACACAGCCCTTCAGCAGCTCGCAGCAGAAAAACGAGTTTCCCAAAAAGCTGGCCCACAAAGGCATCAACGTTAAACAGCAACAGTACCATCTAGTGACTTGGGCTGACAGAGAGCATCACTTGGAAGGGGAAGAGGAAACCTGTGAATTAGGCAGGCCAAGCAAGGTCCCAGATTTGCAAGCGAGATCCTATCTCTGGGTTCATTTGGATTTAGGAAACAAATGATGCTGACGCTGCAGCAGTCCTTCTTTCCCGGGGTTCACAGTCCCATTTTTAGGCTCCTGTCTCCCCGCTGAACCCGGCCCTGACCCACGCTCCCTCTGCTGGTAACGTACTAATTGATTGAATGTGTTCACGGCTTCTCACACACCCACTTGCACGCACAGCAGCAGCTCCGTGCGAATGCCTGAGATGAGACTCAGGGCTGGGGCGAGTTCTCCCTTCCTACCAGTGAGATCCTGAATCAGACGCAGGGAATAAATGAGATACAATTCAATTTACTACATCGAAATTAGGCCCAAGCCTGAACGTAAAGGGCCCGTTCCACACAGCCCTGACATTACACACTCTCCTTCACAGCTGAAGGGAGGAAATCGAATTAGAGCATTTCTTTTTCCATCAAAGGACATTAGTCCTCATACAGGCTCGTTACTCCTCACCATCATTTATCGTGTGCAGGAGTTATCCCTGTAAGAATTCCACTTGACTGGAGCTACAACATGTTCTGCATGTAAGAAAAAAAAAACCAAATACAAGTTTTCTACTAAGAAAGCCATTTTCTTACTCTGTATTTTGATGGCTTTGTGAAGGTGGCAACCGTTCACAGCTGGTTTTTGCAACACACATGTGCACCTTGCCTCTTTCCCTGTTATCACATGTACAAAGTGCTTGAGGAGAGGTGATACAAACCCCAACGCTGCAGAACTTCAATACTAAAAGCCTTTATCAAGCCTATTAAATGCCACTGGTAGCAGCACGAGAAATTGCTTGGCTGGCTCCTCAAATGTGTGCCCTCTCTGCTGTCGAGAGTGCAGCACTGCCCGAAGTCCACTCAGCCTCACTCATGGACTGGTGAGTGCCTGACAATTTTCTGCTCTCAAATGAAACAGAAAACTAAATTAGCAAATTAATTGTTTGCCATGTTTTTCCTTGGGCCCCATCAGCTGCCTCAGGCCCTGCAGCCAATCCAGAGCCCCTCTCTGCAGTCCTGAGTAGAAGGTGGAGCCCTGTGCTGGGTCCTGCTATCTACCAAGTGTCAGTCATGTTAATTTTAAATTACTTTTGTACAGCTTGGTGTCAAAACGATTAAAGCATGAAAAGGAAAACTGAACTGGAGGGAGGCAAAGGGGGGAGAGAGAGAATGAATAATTTACCTTGCATTTACGAGCAAGGACACTTGGATCTCTTTAACTCCTCAACTCTGAGAAGCCTGAAACTTTTATTTCATAGAATCATACAGCTGATTGGAAGGGACCTTAAAGTTCCTCCAGCTCCAACCCCTGCCACGGGCAGGGACCCCTTCCACTGGAGCAACTTGCTCCAAGCCCCTGT
>JBAFWW010013249.1:5741-18077 GCA_036873685.1 Agapornis canus | reverse complement strand
TTCTTATCTCAACCTGTGGGAGTTGCATTCTTTTGATTCTTCTCCCCATCCCTCCGGGAACAGGGAGAGGGCAAGAAAAGTGGGGTTGAGTGAGTGAAAGAGCTGCGTGGCTGGGTTTAAACCATGACAAATGCATATGCGAGAATATTTTCTTACTTATAGTTCCTTTGCATTTTATAAACATAATTTAAATACATTCAAAACATCATCTTCTTTGAAAAAAACAGAAGTATTACTGAGAATGGCAAAGACTACCTCAGCTGAACTGATCAGAAAAAATTACCATCTGCCATTTCATGTAAACATGGAATAGCAACAACAACATTCTGGTTTCCAAGGTGCCAGAGAAGCTCTTGTGACAGGTTAATCCTACCAGGAAGAAAAATAATGATACATGAAGCTGAGATAATCCTTCCTAGCACATCAGACACACAACAGACCTGTTTTCTAAGGCAGACTTTATTCGTACTGGCTCATATATTTTTACTTACATTAAAGCTATCTTTTATTTATTTTTTTCTTTCTTACTGTTTTTCTTTTGGCTACTGTTAATAAACCAAATCAGCTTCATTATTACATGTAAAGCACTATGCAAGAGTAGGTGAATCAGAGAGGAAAACTGACTCCCATGTTTTGGTTGCATACACTGCAAAACAATGTAAAAAGATCTAACTGAAAACACATTCATTTTCTTCAGCTTTTTTATTTGTAAACTTAAGCGTTTCTCCAGTAATTCTCTGAAAAAAAAAGGTTCCCTCTATTTTGATGAGCAAAACGCTGTGTTGTCAATAATGCTTGAATCTCATCTGCTAGGTTGTTGCTAATCAACCACTCCAATTTAATTTTCCCTTGACAAAAATACTAATTTTCTAAGTCTTCACCCTTTTCATTAGTATTACTGCTGCTGTCATTTTTGTTACTATGCATTGATTTTATAATGCTCATTAACTCACTAAGTTGCTTTCCGAAGATGTAATGGTCTGAGTATGTAACCAATAAAACTAAAATTGCGTACAGGCAAAGAGGATGTGCCACAGCAAGGCAGACCAAAGAGTGTGCTGATTCAGTGCTTCTTACTCACCATGACCCAAATACCAATAAATGTAGTGGAAGGACTTTCACTGTTCCGAGCAGGCACCAGGTCAGGCTGCTGGAGAGTCACATAGTGGTGACACCCCTGGATGGGAAGGAGTAATTGGAAGTGTTTTCAATCCCACTTTGACAGGCATATCAAGTGGCCAGCTCACAATTATCCCTAAACATTTAGATTTAGGGAACATGCAAAATCAGGAGATGGAAGCAGGCAGAAAGTGAGAAGGGAATTAATTTTCTCTAGTTTTTCCTCCCAGATGTACTTTTAATAGGCAGAAGTACTTCAAACACAAAGATACCACTTCTGCACATGACTTTGATATCCACTCTTTCAAGCAGCAAGTAGTGCTACTTGAGCAGATAGCTGCAAACAGTAAATGTCATTTTGTCCCAGAACACTTTTCTGACAATAGACATCACATTCACACATTAAGTCCTTTCATGTGTGTCAGGGATACAGGTAGTGAACATGTGAGTTAAAGGCAGAACATCTTTCTGTCCTTGCTGCAGTGCCACTTCATGGGGAACACACTTCCATTTCCACCTTTCTTCTTTTTAAGTAAAAAGTAGAAGAAATCACAAAATCTGATATTATAGCAGCAGACATATTCTTTTAAATTAAAGCTGATCACCTGCTTTAGGATAGCCTAATAGGGTGACAATGTGGGTATTCATTATACACGATCCACAAAGACAGTGAGACTGTCAGCATACATGAAACATTCTCATTGGACTTCCACTGTGCTTTGAATACCTCTTTCCACTCTATAACCCACAATCGCTTCTGTGTCCACAATTTTTAACTTAATCACCCTCTTTTTTTCCCCAAAGCATTAACTTATCATATTAAACTATATGAAATGAATACACTGCAGCTGACTTATTCTTGCTGCTGTTTTCCTTCACCGAGTCTAACATTCCATTTCTCCTTGAAGCTTTTGTCTGTTCCCCTGGGCAAGAGTACAGATTGACACTTTCCTTGAACAGAAACCTAGGAAATGTTGTAAGGGCAAGGATGAGGTTCATTCTCATCCTGACCACGTAACTGCTCTCTGCGCTGGAAGCTCAAGAATCAGAGGTTCTCATTAAAGCTCAGAAATTAGGAGCTCAATGACTGTCTTCATAAAACTGAGGTTTTAAAGAACAGAGCATTGAAAACTGGAATCAGTGGATTAACAACCCACCTCAAGCTGTAACAAGGCCTCAAAACATTACTTTTAACGTGAAACTCTTTCTGTAGCAGCTACCCTGGGTTTACAGTGAAAACATTACTTCAGCCCTGCTGGAGCAAGTACAAAGGGCTGTAAGTATGTATCTTTAAATTAAGTTTATACATAACTAGAATATGAAAGATTATGGTCCTTTGGGCAGCTGGTCAACAAGAGTGAATGAGGTAAAGTACCTCTAGCCATGTCACAGCTGTTGGTGACTCCCCAGTTTGGGCTGACTCTCTGCAGTGAGTGCAAAATAGGGGGAAGCTCCATTCTGAGAATGTTTTACAGCTGATTTACAAACTATCCATACAGGCTGCAAATAACAAGTGAGAATAAAAGGGTGTTACTTTATTATGCTGTCAATACTCACAAGCTACCTACTAATATTACATGTTAATAACAAAACAAATCCAAGATGCAATGGAAAAGAAAGCTACCTATCATTTTTGAAGTGTCACATAGCTTCTAAATGGTAGTAATTAATATCTCTAATGAGATGACTTCATTAGTAGGAATTTCTATTAGCATTAATATATGCTAATAGATGCAATGGATATAATTCTCCATATAAATATTCTGATTTGTTTGCAGGGACAGATATAGTCTCAATCCAAAAACATTGCAGGACAGGAATATGTTTTGGGCTCCTGAATTTCTGTCCTGGAAATCTTACACAAAAATACAGATATACACCATGGGTGCTACATAGTGGGTTGGAAGGCTGGGGATCAGGTTTTCTTAGGTCTCTCAATAAACCTGAAGCTAATGGTTAACAGCAGACATATTTACTCTACCAGGGTAGAGCTGCTAGTTGATTGTGAGACCTTTTATAAATATTGATAGCATGCAAAGAGACAGCCATCTACACAAGTAATTTACAGCACAGCATTAAAAATTTAACTGCCTTACAAAGACATGCAATGCAGATGCCATTTCTCATGTTTTTGCATGACTTTCTATATACAAAACATTTTCTAGATAACAATAGAAGGAGGAAAACAAGAGACACAGGCCAGTTGAGAACTGTGAATGAGGGGAATTGATTTCAGATTAAGACTGAAGTCTCCTCCCTGCAAGCATGTTTGTGTGTGATAGTGCATGGGTCTAGACAGAGTTCTAAAGCTCAGAGGCTCCAGACTGGCTTAGACATTTATGTGTACAGAGCTAGGCTTGAAGCCTAGGGTTCTCAATTTGCAATCTCAGATAACTGTGCAGTCTCACACAGCGCTGAGTTAATAGTTTTGGTCAACAGAAGAGAGAAGGTCAGAGTGTACCTGCACACAGTTTACATATTATTGTAACACTACAAAAGACTCATTTACATTACTTTAATGTAAGCTCTAGAAGTTTACACAGTGCATGTTTTTCATCTGGAAATACAATGCTTATATACTTACACAGATCCTCTGCTGTATCTCATAATTTATCACAACTCTTTCACTGGCAATAGAAATATTATACTAAAATAATATGTTAAATATAATATTTATATGTATACAATTTTGCACAAAATATGTATATATTTCAAAACACAGACGTTTATAATGCAGGAGGAAATAGACATCAGAACACCCCAGCCACATTGTTGCAGCTTTACTTGGTTGCAGCTCTGCACTCAGGCCCCTATACCTAGAAATCCAAAGATATGGCAAGCAGAAATGTTGTAGCTCCTCAATTATTCCAACCACAAATTAAGCTGTAATTTATGTGTACTTATAAAATGTAAACAAACCACACTTTTCATCATTTACTCTTAGCTTTTGCCTTGTGGTTTTGATGTGTTTGGTCACAGTATGGTACCAGTACATATACCTATTTGTTTCTGATAAAAAGAATATAGTTTCTGGTAGGAGTATAAAATGCAGCCATTGAAATACAGTTGTTACATTTAGCAGTGTTAACATAATAATCCAGATCAAAGAAGGATTAGAAATGTATTTCACGTGAACATTTAGATGCACAAATCCTCAGGAAGAAGTCCCAGTTTCTCCCTACTTGCTTTAAGGCATTTCTCACATGAAATATGTAAACTGTGACACTTTTAGGACCACCAGGCCCAGGAAATGAAGCAATTTTTCAATTTAACATAAGTACAGGAAAGGCTGAACTGAGGTCAGTCCTCAGTCTATATAGTCCTGTGTTAGTTATGGAACACAGAAGAAAAGGGGGTCTCTGTGCCCAAGGCTCAAAACTTTGTTGGGCCAAACTCCACTTGATTTGACAAGAGCAAAAAGATTTTAGAGGACAATTAAGTTCAGTATGGATAAACTACTGGCAAACCCTAAACCTTACAGAAGAAAAGGAGATGGACGCATGCAACGTTTCTCAAATGCTGTCCAAACAGTATCTGATACAAACCAATGAACGTTTGCTGAAGTCTTGATGTACAACCCAACAAGCCTTGCTCTCAGCTATTAGCCAGGTCTCTCCAAGTGGTGCAAGTGCTGCATGTCTAGATGGACCCAAGAATCTTAAGTACTGCAGGGGCCAAACCCAGCACATGTCCACTGCCTTGGACTACACCACAGAAAGCACATGCTTCAGTCTTTGAGAGAATTACAAGACACACATAACCTGAACACACCACTGGAGCATTGCTATGCCAGTACCATGGGAAACATCCAACCACTCTGAGTATGAATCAGACATATCCCTGTGCAGCACCTTTTTGACTTCCTGGCATAGCTGATTTCATACATCTGAAATATGTTCAGGACTTGAAGGTGCTGGGTCACACTTTGTAGAAGCTGTCAACATCTGAAAACATTTCTGGGGTCCTTCGAAGGCTACTTGCTGCAGGCTGATAGTTATTCCTTTCCTTACAGCAATGCCAGGCAGTGTGTGTTACACTTTACTGCCATTACCTTCCAGAGCCCCAGCGACTCTGCTGCACGTGCCACTGGCATTATAAACACTTTTCAATAGATATATATTAGGAAGCTGAGCTAAAGCGAGAGTGAACATACTTTGTTGATGTTTTCAGCATTTCAGGCAGTTCTCCATGCACCTCCATGATTTTTTGCTTACTTATTATGAGAAGCTGTCTTCTTCCACCTGATGGCTGTTTCAAATTCCCATTAATGTCAATTCTTATTTTAACTTCAGCACTTGAACTATAGAGGAGACAGAGGGTGTTGAGAGCCTATAGACATTACTATTGGAAAGGACAGACCTGGGAAGTGCACAGACTTCCTGCAAAGTGTGTAAGTCCTTAACTGGGTCACAATTCCATAGAAAACCTAACAAAATTGAACTGTTTTGCATTCACTATTCCAGAATAATGTACTTCTGTGTCTGACCTATTTATTCTTGAAGCCTGGCCAATTTATCAACATAGACAAAACTTAAATTAATTCTACTTTCCCCATTAAGCTTTGACTTAGAAAATACCCATGGTCTTAATAGCAAGCCTTGGCTTAAATATCATCAGTCTCAACAAGTACCTTCTTTCTGCCAGCCCCAGTGACATCAGCAAGTGGGCTAGGTAATAATAACAATAATAAACAATGTGATTTTAATTTTTACAGTATTTTGTCTCTTGAAAATAGAGACATTAGTTTGAACCCTGGCAGAAAGGCTTTTGTGTTCACATGAGCATGAGTGAAAATGCACTGAGTGTGTCCTTCCCACTCCTGTGGCTCAGGGCCAGCACTTGAATACCAGAGCTGGTGGCCTTGGAGAAATCTGTCATGAAGACAGCCAGAGGCCTCAGCGAAGGCCACCCCTCTGCCCCTGGGAGCTGCTTTTAAACACGAGCTGTCCCACTGTCCTTGCCCCAGCTACAGCCCCATATGTGCCCCTTGAACCCCGGACTGATGTCCCAGCCTGGCCACTGCACCCCTGGCCTGCCCAGCCATCACAGCCCTGCAGCTGACCTGGTCACCATCACCAGGCCTGACCCTTCCATAATTTCACAGCATGACCTTGGCCCTGCATCATCACCACAGCCCTGCACCACAGTCACTGGGCTGTGGAGAATCTGGTTACCCTCACCAGGCCTGATCCTAGCCCTGGCTCATCCCCAGTACCTGGCCTTTGCCCTGCCATCTCTGCCCTGCCAGCCCCATGGGGAGTGCCTGTGGCCCTACTAACATGAAGAAAGAAGAAATGCAGGTAGTGCACAACCATACAGGCTCTTCCAAGCAGAGCTAACCTAGAATGTGCTTCCAGGTCTCTACCACACACTCTGGTCCCTGCCACTACACACACTGTAAAAGAGCCCTGCTCTCAAACATGAAGAAGCTCAAAGCTTTGGAGGAAAGGACCGATCTTTTGTAACACTGAAATGAGTTTGCCATGAAAAGACAAGACCAACAAGCTGGCAGCAATGCCAGTTCAGACCTTGCTGAGTAGACTTAAAAGAGGAGTTACACCACAGGCTTTGGTTTAGTTAACTTGAATGCACAGGGCTAAAACCAATATAGAAAATGGCACATGAAGCCTCAGTTCTTAATGCCAGGCCCTACCACAAAATAGGATTATTAAAAATTAATGATGAGGAAAAAACTTGATATTATGAAAAACCTGACCAATTGGCTTTGGTTACAGTACACCCATTGGAACAAGTGGAGTCCTAAAGTGGGATCATTTATGACAGAAATTATTTATCAAAACAACTAAAGGTTTTAAAATCACAATCTTCCCTGACATTCTTTTGCTTCTATTTACATTTCTTTAGCATATTAGTGCTTCAGGCCTTCAGAGACCTGTTTTCATAAGTGTTTACAAACCACTAAACATGCCCTGCCACAGTATCAGCAGTAAATAATAATAAAATCACCTCCACAAACAAGAGCACTTATGCCATGAAACATCCCGGGTGGAGTATCTCTTATGAAAGAATTTCTTTATTAATGCTTTGTTCAGGGAGGGAGCTCCACTGGAACAATGATAAACATAAGCAATCCCAGGCACAGCTACAGGTTGGGCAGAGATTCAGAGCAGCCCTGCAGAGAAGGACTTGGGGGTGGTGGTCGATGAGAACATGAACATGAGCCAGATTAAGTGTTCACTTGCAGCCCAGAAAGCCAATCGTATCCTGGGCTGCATCAAAAGAAGCGTGCCCAGCAAGTCGAGGGAGGTGATCCTGCCCTTTTAATCTCCACTCATGAGACCTCACTTGGAGCATTGCGTGCAGTTCTGGTGTCCTCAACATAGAAAAAGACATAGAACTTTTGGAAGAAGTGCAGAGGAGGGCAACGGGGATGATCAGGGGACTGGAGCATCTCCCATACGAGGACAGGCTGAGAAATTTGGGACTGTTCAGCCTGGAGAAGAGAAGTCTGCTTGGAAACCTCATAGCACCCTTCCAGTATCTGAAGGGGCGCTATAGGGATGTTGGGAATGGACTATTTGTTAGTGACCGTAGTGACAGGACAACTGGTGACAGGTTAAAACTTAAGCAGGGGAGGTTTAGATTGGATATAAGGAAGAAATTTATTGTAAGGATAGTGGGTCATTGGAATGGGTTGCCCAGAAAAGCTATGAATGCTCCTTCCCTGGTGGTGCTCAAGGCCAGTTTGGACAGAGGCTTGCGTGACATGGTTTAGTGTGAGTTGTCCCTGCCTATGGCAGTAGTTTGGAACTAGATGATCTTAAGTTCGTTTCCAACCCTATCTATTCTGTGATTCAATGATTCTAAATTTAGCTTGAGTCAGACATACGCCATCTCTCTGGTTGGGTGGGCACATTGCTCATATGAACAATGTTCATATGTGCTATTGTTTTGCTATCTGTCTCCCTTGAATCGCCTTGAGATTCATGAAGGCATTGTGACCAGATGCACCCGTTACAACTGACACTGGTGGTTATAATTTGAGGAGGGTTATGGGAAATAATAGTCTGTTTGGGTTGAGTGTGGAGAAGGAGCAGTAAATAACTTGATATCAGTTGGGATTTTGACATGGGCTTGCTCAGTTTTAGCTGTAGACAAGCTGTAGACAAGCAATTGGGTTAGAAGTACATGCAAAGAGTGGTATAGATCTACAAAGGGAGCTCTTCCTGTATGCCCATCATTTTTAAACAATGTCATTGGAAGCTTGGACAGAGAAGCATGTATACACAGCACAGGGATGTCATGTTAGATGCAGTTTTTGGCATGTATGTGCAGTTTCCAAGTCACAGATATGTAATGGTGGATGCCCTTATTGTTGGATGTGCAGTTTATACTCAGACAAGTGGACAGACAATTTCCTAATTCTGGAAAGAAACAAGCCATTTGGGATTGCTGTGGTAGGGATGGAGGGATGGAAATGACTCCAGGTTACCCAAGACATCTGTACACACCCTGAAGTTTAAGGACTCCTGAGAGAAATTGCCATATTTTGTCTGTGATGAACACTTGGATTTCTCTCTCCTTCCTTGCCCTATTTCTTCAGTACACTCAGATATGGGGAATTATCTGCAGGCAGATAATGATGTATGCCTTACAAATTCCTGAAGACTGGCTTCTCCTCAGGCTGACTACACTAGCAGAAATCTTGTGGGTGTAACCAAGTTGTTATTGATAATGATTATTTTTTTCATCACACATAAACATATTGATTTCCAGACAGCTTCCTGTTCAAAAAGGTGTAAAAACTGGGATCTATCTACTAGAGGCATATTCTGGAATAGTCAGAAGTCAAGAACATTTCATCTAGTGAGTTCTGCTGAAGGATATGCAGCTTCTATAAATTGTCATGCATGTCCTGCATAGGAACGCTTCTTCACCATTCTTTAGTCCCATTGCCATTAAAAAGATAGAAATTGAAGCTTCTGGAAACATTTACTGCATTTAATGATAATCATGGCAATAATGTGATATTAAAGTGATTACAGACTCTTTTATTGAAGCTGACTGAAGTTCACCCTCTGGTCTTGCCAAAAGTCCCTTCCCTATAAAATCAGGTATCCCCTGAGCTTCAAATATATCTGGTGCATGTCAGATCAAGTAAAGCAAGAAAGAAATAAGTTTCTCACTGTTACATGTGTGAAAGGAAAAGAAATTAATGTTTTACTTGAAGAATTTGCAAAAGCATTAAAAGAAAGATCTTATTCCATTTAAATAAATTAAGAAAACAACATTTAAAAAGACTTAAGGTCTGATAAATCAGATATAGTAATTGTCTTCTTTCCCCCTCTCCTATATTGTTGGTAAAAGCAGTTAAGTGAATGTAATATTTCTTACATAAGCCAAAATTTTCAGACTTTAAAGTTAGAGATGTAAATCTGCATGTAAGCACCTGAACAGAATCTCCAGATTCTCAAATAACCCAGTTAGCACACTGAAATAGCAGTCTGCTCCTATTGCAGTCCTAAAAACAGATTAAGAAACCTAGATTTAAAAAGGAAAAATGTAGCAAGTGTTCTAGCAAGGACAAGAAGAAAATAAGAATCCTCTGTAAACGCAATTTGTTACCAAGGAAGAGGGAGGTCAAGCAAAGAGTTGATCTGTTGGTTACCAAGGAGAGATAGCTACTGACAGGTGATGCAAAGAAAAGCCAAAGTATTTACTGCATTTTTTTTGCTTCAGCCTTCACTGACAATAACTGGGTTCATCAGACAGCTTGTTACGTCACCATCAGAAATGAGGGGTAAAGTCTCAGGCCAGAAGAGCGGTTAGAAAAGCCAATTAGAGAGCAGCTAGATAAGTTTGAACTGTCTGAGGTTGATGAAATTCACTTTATGGTACTGACAGTCTCAGGGTCAGCAACTTTGTGAACTCATAAAGACTTGCAAGGCTTCAGAAGCCCAGAAAAGGAAAATGTATTGTCTATTTTTAATGGGTGTACAGAATAACCTAGCAGCTGACCTTCAGTTCCTGTGAAAATACTGGAATAAATAATTGAACTACTTGTATACAGCTGGTACATGCTTATAAGGAGATGAAGAACAGCCGAGAACAAATTCTGTCATATATATTCAGCTTCCTTCTGTGAGAATTTAAGAGCTTTCCTGAAAAAGGAGAGGAGAAACAGAGATCATGTGGCTAACCTTCAGCAGGTCTCTCTTAAACAAGCTAAGGAAATATGGCACTGCTGGAAGGGAAGAGTATCATACTGGGGGATTAGCTATTAAGGTTCACTGCCAAGTTGGAAGGATGTTGTAAGTGGAATTTCACAGGGTCTATGTTCAGTCTGCCACCACTCAATATTTCCCTTAATTATTTCAAAAGCATGAAGTGTATACTTATTTAATTACTAATCAGCACCAAGTTAGGAGGGGCTGCACTAAGATTTGAGGGAAGGACTAGAGTACAAAATGATCTACACAAATCAGCAAAAAAAGATGAAGAAAAGCAAACACTCCCCCCTACCCCCCCCCAAACCAACAAGACCCACACACCTCCCCTCCCCTCCCAAGGATAGTTCCAATAGGAGGGAAACAAAATATTTCTATCAGGGGTAGCAGGTACAAGACTGTATAACATGGAAAGTCATGCTGGGAACCGAGTGTGACCATGGCACAGGTAGAATGGTGGCCAGGCTTTCCTTGGTGCAGTCCTCCAGTGGGCAAGCACAGTCATGGAATCACAGAATCAGAATAGCTGAGATTGGAAGGGGTAACTGGAGATCATCTAGCCCACCTTCCCAGCTCAAAGAAGGTCACCCAGACCCAAAACTCAGGGTTGAGTCCAGACAGTTATTGGATATCTCCAAGGAAAGAGACTTCACAAAAGCAGGGACAGGTCTGGGCAGTGATAGTCTCCACTGACTGGTGAGGTCTGAGGTCAATCTAAGAAGTAAAATGAATAAGGCAGGATGAGCAGTGGACAGGGGAGGATGCAGACCATGCCACTATGCCAGGCAAGGACTGGGTTCAACACATATATCTGGTGTTCTGGGGCCCACAGCTGATGCTGCTTAGAGCAAATCAGACCCACCAATGCATGCACTTAGAGTCTAGCCAGAAACCTTAACCTTTTGAAAGCACTCAGATTGCTTTATTTAGAAAAAAAAGATCATTCTGTTAAAGGGGGGATGATAACTTGTCTTCAACAAACTAAATAACAAACAAGTAGAGGAAAAGAGACAAACAAGCTTTCTGTATGTTCATTGTACAGTAAACAGCAGTGGACTTAAACTGAAGTAAAATAGAATTAATTTAAACATGATGGAAACATGAAATATTTTCTAATTACAAAAATAAACAACACTGAAAGAAATGTTGCAGAAAGCAAAATCTCCCTCACCTGTCAGGGCTGTTCTAAGTACAGTTGACTATGGCATAGGTCAAGAAAATGGACTGAATGATCTCTAACTCCCTTCTGATCTTATTTTTTCTGATTCAGTAGCAATGTTGATAAACATATTCAATGAACACATACCTACAAGTAATCAGTGAGTTGATTTATAGAGTGATGTACTAATATGAGACTAAAACCATTTAGTCCTAGGTGATTCAAGCAAACAGAAGTAGAATTTAGGTTTTATACCACAATTAGAATTCATCTAGAAGAGCTGCTATTTATTAAATCAAAAGATATAGTTACTGATACAGACATATCTACTTCTAGGAGAAACATTTTGAAAATACACATGAGTGCTTCTCTGGTGTTTCTTATAAAAGCCTTCAAGATCACAGGTATTGATAGGCAGAGCAGAAGATATCTTGGTGTTTTTTTTAACTGATATGCTCTGTCTACTCAGGTTTCTCTACTTGACTGAATATAATACTATTAATATTTTTATTCAGTTTTAAGCCTTGTCTTTTTCTCTAACTTGCTCTTACTGTAACTTAAATAAACGGCAGCTAGGAATACCCATACCTTAATACAGAGACTAGGGGGAATAGCTGCCTTATAAATCTGAAGCAGTGTTCAAAGTGTACACAGCTAGGATATAGCAGTGTCTGAGGCTGGAAGACCCGGATCAATAAAACTGCAGTTGCTTATTTATTCATTTGTTATTTAGTTCAGTCCATTGCTGTGGCCAAAATACAGCTCCCCATGGAAGCTTATATTACACATTAGCAATAGTATGTAGCCAAGATAGATTCATAGAATCATAGAATAGTTAGGGTTGGAAAGCACCTTAAGATCATCTAGTTC
>JBAFWW010013247.1:0-14243 GCA_036873685.1 Agapornis canus | reverse complement strand
ACAAGGGGTAATGGGTTAAAACTTAAATAGGGGAAGTTTAGATTGGATATAAGGAAGAAACTCTTTACTGTGAGGATGGTGAGGCACTGGAATGGGTTGCCCAAGGAAGTTGTAAATGCTCCATCCCTGTCAGTGTTTAAGGCCAGGTTGGATGAAGCATTGGGTGGCATGGTTTTATGTGAGGTGTCCATGCTTATGGCAGGGGACTTGGAATTAGATGATCTGAAGGTCCTTTCCAACCCTAACTATTCTATGATTCTAAGTACATCCATTCACACGCAAAAGCTGCAGCCTGGTGAAAAAATCACTGCTGTATCACAACAAAATAATTAAATTAAAGCCGTGCACATCCTGGCAAAAAAACCTTTTTTTCCCCCAATTTCCTTAAGCTTCTAGCTGTGATCCTGGGGGAAGAATCCCATTTTGTACTTGGGTAGATCAACCTGGTTTCCTTAGCCCCATTTGTGAGCAGCAACTTGTCTAGCCAGCTTGAGCTATTTTTTCTGAGTTGGACCTCCACTGGAACTGGGATGCCGAAAAACAGGTAGTTTGGGTTGAGGTTAGGAACAGCAGTGTAGTAAGGCCTGCTGCTGCAGGAAGATATTGAAGGATTGAAATTAGAGCGAGGTCCATGCAGGAAGGGCCACTGAAGGAGCTGGGTTTAACAGATGTAAGCTAAGGGAGCTGTGGAAAGGGAAATCCTTTGCAGGAAAAGAGATACTGAAAAGAAACAAAAGGTAAAAAAAAAAAAAAAAAGAAAAAAAAAAAAGAAGGAAAAGAGGGAAAAATTAAAGAGAGGAAAGGAGAAAAAGGATAAAAAAAAAAAAAAAAAGACAAAAGGAGGAACAGAGGTGAAATTTGAAGAGAGTACAGGAGGAAAATGTTGAAGAAACTAGTAGCTGCCAGAAGGAAATGAGCATTTGGGGAAAACTGAGAATTCAGAATACCTGTCTTTCATCTATTCCTTTTCTCCACTAAATTTTTTTTTACCTTTAATATGTTCATTGAAGATGCTTGAGAGAAGGATAAAGCCCTGTCTTCAGTAAGCTTGTGCTGGTCATGGCATCTCATTGAAATCTCTCTGATCTGCAAGCAAACCAGCTCTTGAGGTTTTGAGTTTCCCAGTGCAACACCAGATTGGAACTGCAGCCATTCAAACCACATACTATTACAAACCCTTTATCTTGCTTGTGGAAAGAGAACAAAAAGCCCTATCCAGAACTGAAACCTGGAAACCTGGGATGGAATTACTCTCTTGTAGTCAGCAAGCCCTTCCCATAATGGCTAATGCTTCTGATGTGGAAACAAGGAATAAATGATTGAAAAAACTTCCCAGTTGAGTGTTTGCCTATTTTCATGAGATAGAGTGTACCTCCCCAGAATATTTGCTAAATGACCACTCAACAGTCCACAACCAGGACATGTGAAGGCACAAAGGGCATGGCAAAGAGAATCAGCAAGTGTCTCTGCAGTTCTGTGCAGAATCAGTCTGTAATGTCAGGAAATGAAATGCAGATATTTGCTCAGGCTTTATTTAAGTCAAAGAAGCTGCAAAATAGGTTTTGAAGCTGTGCTCAAGACCTCTCTTATGGAAGTTGCCAATGCATTCCTGGGATGGCATATTTTTTCAGTCTCCACACCCCCTTTCTTCTTGTGTTTCCTCTCTCCTCTTTAAATACTTCTTCCTAATAAAAAGGGATCAGAGCCAAAAGTTCCCTAATTCTGGGAATTGCTTCGGTCTGAGGTTTTGGCTTAATTTATCTTTACCTGATGATGTGAGTGAACTACAACCCTTTTGACTTCTGTAGTGCTGCCCAAGGCTAAATCAGGATATACCCAATCCACAAAGTAACCATTGTACAGCATGTTGGCATTTGGTCATACTGGAGAATGAAAGCTATATTTGAGTCAAGCCTACAAGTGCCTCATTACTGCACTGTAAACAACTGGATATTACAGTAATGGACAAGGTTTTGAGTGCTACGAACGGCTTCACATTCACTTTATTGATTTGCAGTGTGCACAGTGATGGTCTTCTGTAATAAATACAAATGCCATAGCATAGAAATGTCAGAACAACTTATTAAAAATGTGTCTCTTCCTTGCTTGTGCAGTACAGCATGTACATCTGCACAGCTGCAGAATTGTGGTGAGGTGGGGATGAAGCTGGGGCTCAAAATTCAGTGTTGCTAGAATATAAATTCAGCATGTAAACAGAACTTGTACTGGCCAGCGCTTTCCTTTTGCTTTGCAATTCTGTGTAACAGACAAAGCTTCTCCTGTTCCTCTGAACGTATTTCATAACACAGAAGAGAATATATTGTTTCTCACACTTCGTGAGGGTTGGGGTGGAACAAGGTTTCAGCCCACATCCCACAGGCAATTCTCTGACCACTTTCCACAACTTAGACAAGCAGGAAGTGCCACTGGAACCAACATTTCTCTTAACAGTACAATTGTTTTATCTAAACATGGAAAACTTTCAGCCTTTAGCAGGGCTGTAGTACAAACAAGAGACTTGTGGCATATCACACATGTGCTCCTGTTGAGTGCATCTAAAGTAACTGTGTTCACCATTATGCATATATGTATCTACCTCTCAGGATATGCTGATATAGATTAATACTCTTTGGCCAGATGAACAGTTCGAATGACATCTTCTTGATCTCTTGACCTATTAAAGGGTAAGAAACAACTTTCTTAAGAAAATGGCTTGTGTCGATCTGTATGTCTGTTGAGGTATGGTTTCCCAATCCATTCTTTGTGATAACTGAATTGGTCTGCATCTCCTGGCTGGCCTTTTTAACTTCATACACTGGCTGAAAGCTGCTTGCTAGAGTTTCCCCACATGTTGTCCTGATTTAGCTCGTTATGTAAAAAGATGATACAGTCCATATCTACTGTCCACATCTACTACTTGTAGGTAGAATTTACTGTCAGAAACCTCTCATCCCACCTGCCCAAAATGCTAGCTAGTGCAGGAAACTGAGAATGAAACAGTGCAAATTTCTTTGCTATATAGAAGCAATGATAGGCTATTCATTGTAACAAAAGTAAATATGAGTTTATGAATGAGTGTGGACTGTGATGGGGGGCTATGGAAAGGCTGGGAAGTGGATGGAAATCTCTTGCTGGAAATTCCAGTCTGTTTCCACAATCATGAATAGAAATATTGCCTATACTGCAAAAATGTAAACTTAAACAAACAGTCATATAGATATTTCCATTATATTCATCACCTTAGTACTTTGCAGATGGCAACTGATTTAAACCCCATAATATATTATTTAAAGAAAAATTACTGTGCTCATCATGCAGACTGAAAAATTGAAAGGTTAGATGACTTAACCCAAATACAGGGCTTGTGGTGAAAGTGAATCCATAAGCTCTGATTCTGTGTGACTATTCTTTGTCCTTGTATTTGTCAAAAAAATCTTTTGAGTTTAGTAACAGAAAGGACTATGGAATTTCACAGAACTAGATATAACTACAACAAGACTGCTTATTTTTCAGTGTTGTTCTCTTTGCTCTTTAGGTAGTCCTATGGATTTAGAGATTTCCTATATTGTTCTGCTGTGAGTGCCATAGGAAATGGGAGAGTCTTCAACAACATAAAGATGGTGCAATGCTTTACTCCCCAAAGTCCCCATTTGGTAGGCATGTCAGGAGAGGGGAGGAGAGCCTGCTGCTAACCTCATCTGATAGTCCCTGAGGCACCACTGCCATCTGGTGAAAGCTAGAGCAGCCCATGGGGATGTGTTAGGGGAGACATAACTGACAGCCTTACCAGTGTGGTAAGCTCAGCAGAAAGTAGGCACAGTCTGGCCCACATACTTTTATTGAGTTTTCTTTGGTGTTTTTCAAGTCTGGTTTAGATTTCTACAGCAAATCTATAATTCTTTATGCAGTCTATGAGCACTCATAAAAAAATCACAGCTATTAAAACTCTCAGGAGTATCTCTATAAGGAAATTATGTTGACGTTCACTCAGACTCAGGAAAGTTTTTGTAGATGTGTCACTTTTGGGGATGACAAAAGTGGGTTTTAGCAAGTGGTCTAAGTAGTGGGTCTAAGCAAGCCCACTTTCTGAAACATGTGAGAAGGAGGTGTCTTGCTTGTGATGTGTAAATGCCTTGTTGAGGGGCAGTCAGTAGTGATTGTTTCTGCAACATCAAACATACTTCATGAACAGATTTGTCAAAAAAAGAAAGAAAAATGCTTAATTATGTGAGCAGCTATTGTCTGTTCATTCCTTGGACTTTGGAAAATAACCTGGTTCTTATCAAGGATGCTCAAAACTTGTCTTGGCCAGACTGACTATACGTCCTTGGAGGATGAGGGGAAGGGAGCTGCTGGCATGAGCAAGCTGCTATGGGTATATATGCATTGTGTGGAGCCAATTTGAAGAGGTAGAAATTACTCCAAGAGCCAGCGGGTGTTTTTCTGTTACTGACCTGATATCATACATGGAATAGAGGAAGCCAACAGGCATGGTGTCTCCTGGGGGTTAATCCAATTCAACCTGTAGGTTGAAATGAGTAGAAAGCTGCTGACTAAATAGACCTTGGCTCAAGCACTAACCTTCCATTATCAGAGTTCAGTGTAAGCAAGTGATGTGAGGGTGAAGAAAATCTCTCCAGAAGAACTGTACTCTTAGTTTAAATGTCATAGTTGGTGATGGATATATACTAACATTTGCTTTCTGCTTCTACTCTTACTTCTAGAATCAAAGATATTTATATGAGCTTATATACCTTGGAAATTTATTATTGAAGTGTCTATGGTGTTGTGAGGATTTTTTACTTTAAATCTCAGATTCATATTTATAAATATTATCAATTACCATTTCAGCAAGGAAAGATTGCATTACAATTAGTATTTTATATTATATCCCGGGGTCTGTTGTGAGCATATAGTATTAAGACATATATCATTTATTAATCATCTCTGTAGGGGCCCAAAGTCTTTAGTGAAGATCAGGTCAAGTTTTAGTTAACTTTTTCAAGCTTTTAACAGCTCTGTGGCTATTAGGTTAATGTCACTGTAGTGTAAACCCATTAACATCAATCAAGTTAAACAGCCAACTGTTTAAGTAGCAAATGTAGGGACTTAACAACTAATAGGCTTTTCATCACAACAAAAACAAAGGAAGAAAGAAATTTCTATTTTGGATAATCAATTTTGCATCCTGAACAACATACTGGGTAAAGTACTGGAAACTATGGGAAGCCAGTTCCTTATACTTCCAGCCAGAACCTAGCTAGAGGCCTGAATAAAGCATGTCATTATGATTAATTGTGGGTAATGAGTGTTTTATGAACCTAAGAAAGAAAAGCATTTATTTTTCTGTTATTAATATGGTAGTGTCTTGTTTTGTTTTAAAGCTGGGAGTACAAAGCCAAATGAAACCCCTTTATTAGCTCTTTTGTTTTGCTTTAGACTGTTGCTAGACTTATGGGGCCAAATCCCCATCGCACAGTGGCTCTGTCAGTGCTAGAGATAAGGATTTAGTCCAGGAGCTCTGGAATTTTGTATTTTTTCCTTTTGTTCTGTTCAATTTTCTTTTCAGTAGCAGAAACCCCACAGACCTGTCTATGATGCTGTTCAACAAGCACAAGAAGAAGCAGGACTAGACTGTCCCATGAAAGGTCTGCTGCTGGGAGTTTATCTCTGGGCCTGACTCAAAGCCTGCTGGAACCACAGGGATATTTCTCTTAATTTTTACAAGCCCTCATATCAGACCATTGGGGGCTCATCTAAAAACCTGCAGCTCAGGATGTTGAAAGCTTAAAAGCAGCTATGACTGAGGGCCAGGGCTGTGATAAAGGCCCTGATAAAAAATTCTGCCTAGAATTGACACCCTGTGGCAATGCTGCCCAGCACTACTGATCTGTAGAGCACCTCTCAGTGCAAGCTTGGAGATTATCCATTTCTCTGGGATCTCCATGCTTTCTGGAATGGTATCTGTGTTGTCAGCAATGTGCATACTGTTGGTTTTATTTGCAGAGGTATTCTTGCTGAGGGGCAGCATAAGAGTGGATGTGAAGACCCGTTGCTTCACCCCTGTGTTATAGGAAATTGGGGACACCAGGGCTTTTGGTGCTATCGGGCTTTAAGTAATAAAGAGGGGTCAAAAACCCCAAAGTGGTAAAAGTCGGGAAAAAAGAGAAAAACAAAAGAGAAAAGAGATTGTGAGACTCCTGGTCTCTGGCTGTTCCTCAAAGCACCAGGAGGTGGTGCAAAGGCCCTTCTCAGCCTTCAGACAGGAGGCAAAATTCTTTCGGGGACTCCTCTCAAACTTGTACTACCCAGAAAAATACTAGAGGTTTAATCCTCCCCAGCATGCTTCTGGTAACTCTGGTATTTTGATATTTATGGCTGACAGTTATAACGGTGTGAAAGGAATAAAAAGCAGGGGAACTGTGAACTGCTATTATCTTGCTGCAATAATGGTAATAAAACAAAGGTATTACCAAATGACTTCTCAAGTATTATATTTATAGGACAAACAATTCTTGCTGTGCAGAATACAGACAAAAATGTGATCATATTTTAGATTCTTTGTGGATTTTTTTCCTCCCCACTTTGTACTATTGATTTCTTATTTACTTTTAGGGCTTTTTTATAAAACAATACAAAAAATAAATTAGAAGAGTAAAATTAAATAGATTTACATAAAGCATTTGTTTCCATATGTAGTAATTAAAAACAAAATAAAAGTTATGTAATGAAAGTGTGTTGTCAGTTATCTCTTACTCAAAGTAGAAGCTGCTAAATGTTTTCCCTTTCTTCTTACTGAAATACTGTGTATTAGTATCAAGTAGTTTGCAAATATATTATATGGCACTTGGTGGTAATTCAACAAAACAACTAATTTATCTTTGTGACAAAACTGTATAAAACATGTCTTGATTGCTGAATTACTTGAAAGATTAGCAAAATGAATACGTAAGTTTCAGGTAAACTGAAGTTTTAATTCAATTTTTAAAATCTCAGTGTATGATTATAAAGCTGCCATATGAAAACTAGTTTTGCACTATAAAAAAAAAAGTAAGGAATAATAAAAGGGAGAATTTTTTTTAAAAAAAGCCTCAAAAACTCAAAAAAAAAAAAAAAAAGAAAAGAAAAAGAGAGAGAGTTTATTACTTCTCATATTATGGAAGTTCAGGTTTGGTTTTTAAAGAAAAACAAGTGTCTAAAAAAAGCAGCTTCTCAATTTGCAGTGATTAGCAATGCCTATTGTGAGATAGCTTAGACTTCCAGTATACAAAATGCAGTACATTTTAGCATACTGTCTATGGAACAGAATTAAATATATTCTTCCTAGAATCTGTTTTTTGACACCTTTAACTTTTTTTGTCTCTTGGCTAACAAATATATTTTCATGCAAATTTTACATCTGTTCCAGGTACAAAAGCTTGCATTGTTTTTATGAATGCAGACTTCTTCAGGCAATATGTACATATGTTGTGAAAAGTGTATCTCCATTCAAAGTGTTATTAAACACTCTTTTTTAAAGGGAAATTAAGTTTGACAAATGTTGAAAGAAAATTGATTTTTTGTTTGGGTTTTCTTTTGTTTGTTTGTTGTTGTTTTTTTGTATTTTTTTTTAAATTCTTTTTATCCCTAACTTAATAATATCATAGAGACATACTAATTTTTCATTTTACTTTGTGTCATTTTGGAAGTGAGTGGTTAGGGAGGAATAATGGCAAAACACTGTAAATGTGAATATTTAAATGATCATAAAAAAGGCTCAATAACATATTATTTTAAATTTCAGATTATAAATATTTTAGAAGGTTGGATCTGAATCTCTGTTGCTTTAAGTCAGTGTAACTTCACTGAAGTCGATGGAGATACATTGGCTTGTATCATCTAAGAATCAGTGCTATTATTTTAAATGATATTTTAAATGCATGTGCTTTTCTAGAAACCTTTAAACGTTCATCTTTACTTATTCAAGAAAATTAACATTTTGAACTATGATTTTGAGTATTAAAAAGCCATTTCAGAATATAGTCAGGTTTTCTGTTCTTGCTAATTTTTTTCCCTTATTATCTTTAGAGAATGTCATTTTTTGAACATGCTAATGAGGAAAATTTTATACCATCATTAAGGATCATGGTTTATTGGATTTCATTCAACTAGTCAAGCAAACATTTGTTTAGTGAAAGTCTTAAATATAAGATTTGACTGCAAATATCAGAAATGCTCTTTGAAAGTTTATGAGTAAAAACTTTGTTGCCTTTAAGAGAACCCAGAAAGGAATGAAAATAGAAATTTTAAATTAACTTTCTTTGTGGTGCTATGAGAAAGCAATTTGGCTCTTGGGAGTTTTTCAAGATTCTCATATGATAGTAAAACAAAAATATAATTAAATTTGGGAAAAACATGCATAGGGTACAGATATAGCTCAAACATTGTGGATGCAGGTGTATAATATATCACCCTTAAGCAATCATTTTCTTTGACAGCTCTTGATAGCAGCAATTGAATGTACAATATTCTAACATCACAATGACTTTATCTGGATCTTCATGTTGTTAAGCTAATAGGAAGTTTCCTATTTTATTCCCTTTCTTTTGATCTTTTTACTTTTGTTTAGATTGTAAAAAAAATACTAATGTAGAGAAACTGCATTTTGCACTTCTTTATAACCATTGCTTAAAATCTGTCACAGCTACCAAAGAAAGCTAAAGAAAACCAGAAACAAAAAGACTATTATTTATAGCTAGCAAGATACAGTATGGCACCATATGGTAAAATTTATCAAGTTCTTTCTCATGCAGGGCTAACAGGGGCTGTAGACAGTTCCCTCTTGCAGTCTTTGCATTGCCAGCCACTCATTCATTTTCTCTGTGGGCTAGATCCTGCTTGATCAACTGCTTTACACCCAAAAACTTACTTCTGAAAGCATGGTGAACTGGGTTTGGCGCTTTGTGTTTATTTCTTCTTTTTACAAATGCAGTTTTGCTTGGGATGCTTTTTGCATTTCAAACAACTAAAACAAGAGGACGGATACATTAATACCCGATTTAGCTCTTCACATCTGATGCTGAAATGTAACAGCCATCTTCCAAAGGTTTAAGTTTGCAGGGTGACACTTACCAGGTGTAAGGTGCTGTAAGGTTAAGAAGCATCAAACCTATAATAAGAGTCTGACTTCCTCTTCATTTTGTCTCCTTTTGTGTTACATACTAGGGCAAGGAAGATCTGCCAATCACTATCATTTCTTTTTCTTGTTCTGTAAAGACTGGGTCGTCAGAGCAACAGGCCCATGACAGGCTGGTATCCATTTAGAGCTCCAGGGGGGTCCTAATAGGATTGAACCAAAAGATCAAGTGAATAGCTTCCTATTTTAGATTTGTAATAACTCTGAACTGCTTGCATATACATGGGCCTTACAGTGTTATGAAGAGACTTCTTACCAGAGAAAAGATCTGTCTGTTTCTGAGAGTGCTGTACTTTCAGAAAGATGCCCTTTAGCTTTTTCCATCCTTGAAAAAGGGAATTAAAAACAAACCAAAACAAAAAATTAAGTCCACTTCTCTTTCTCCTGCACATACAAAATTGGAAGGTGTCATTTCCTTTCATTAATTCATTTTACCAGATCAAAGTAAATAGTCTGTTTATAGAGAACAAAGAAGCCCCTTTTTGGTATTCTGTTGAAGTCACTATCAGATTCAGAAGTTTACTCATCTTTCTGAAATCTGGCAAGGCTGCATGCTGCCTAGATTACAGCCAAACAGCTCATGCAAAACAGGCAAGTAAATTCCATGCAAAACAAACTCTAACAGAGAAAGAATTAGAAGGGGGCATTTTGTTGATTTCGGACACTCTCAAAAGGCTAGGGCTCTCATTCAGCTTGCAGAGGGGGCTCTGTGGTAAACCCACAACACTCAGCATGCAGAGGAAGAACCACTTCAGGACAGGGAACCTGTATTTTGCTAAAGTTATTATCACTGGTTACAAAATTAATTAAGAAAGAGGTGTTGCTTCATACATTTAATTCCCAGACAGATTCTTATGACTATTGTTTATTAGGAACAGTGCTTCATATTTAACTTCTTGTAGGGTAAGATCCAAGCAGTTAACATGTCAAGATCTAGCTCCAGAAATTAGAAAATATATTTTTAAAAGGCTAAATTCTTTTAGCTAGGTTGCTCCCCTAAAGCAGGGCTTCTAAAGTTTCTCATTCAGAGAGGGGATAGCAGGTGAGACTCCTGTATGAGCTTCATGTCAAAAAGTTTTGGTGTCTTCTGTCAAGGCAGAGAGAGCTAACTCCAACCAGGTAATGAAGGCAACTGTGTGGAAAATTCTTAATGCTGTTTTCTAGGGACCTGCTCTCAGGTGTGTGCTTTGGTATCTCAACTTTGACAACACTACGCCAAGTTATGACACCTGAAGCCTTTTCTGGAAAGGCTGTCTTTCAAGTACTATTCTTGTGTTCAGTTTTGGCTACTTAGATGACAACCAATGCCAGCTAGTATAATCAGTCTGAGCCCATCTCTACACCATCTTTGAATCTCTCTTTCAGCAAGCAGAATTTTTAGTTTTTGCCTTCTTCAGCCTTCCCTAGAAAATATTTTGATTTTAACCACAGTATGCCTTCAGCATCTTAAAACTGGTATTAGATAAACTGATATCAGGAGTATCTTCCATTTTCAGATAAGCTGCAGTTTCTATACTAAAGGTGCAGGATTCATACATATCAAGAAATACTCACAAGGATTGTGCTTGGATAAGTAAATTCTTGTATTTTCCATGTAGAATCCTGGCACACACATACTTTCCTGGCACTTTTATCTGTACAAATTTTGAAAAGGATTTTGCATAGATTAGGGTCCCAAAGGCACTCGGTTAATTAGAATTAGGGGCATCCCTCTGTGAGAAAGGATTAGGCAGGTAAAAGACTAGGACTGTGATCCATCAACCTATAGGGACAATTGTGAAACTGCAGTTCACTGGTTTGGACCCAGTGTGCAGAGTTGCAATACATGACAATGAGCACCAAGATGAAGGGAGCACTGGGGCAGGGACTATATAGCAAAAGCCAAGGGCCTCTGTAATGGACTTTGAATGGACCTTTAGGGCACATTTGCCCTAAACCCAAATATCAAACTTTTAAATTCAGCCAGATCAAAAGACAGGGATGCCATTCAGATTTTTCTAAAGGTCTTTACAAGGGTTTGTGTTAGTTTTTACTCATATTTCCTAGTGACTAGAGTGTAACATGGTCTGAAAATTGGAACAGATTTTGAATTTATCTGCATTTTTTATTATGAATTTTAGTTTTCTTTTGATGGCATGAGTTCTATAATAAAAAAAAAGGCATTTTTTTTTCCTTGCTATAGCTTTTCTTTGAAAAAAACTATGTCACCAAGACTTTCGTTCTGGCAAAGCATCTTAAAAGATCTGCTTAAGAGCATGCAAAGAACATCCTTATTTACCAATAAGGTCTGATGTTTCGATGCCATTCTCTCAGAGGCTTTGAGTGTTGCCTTCCAGTTGTGAAGCAGACAGAAAATCTTTATGGCAAAGAAGACAAAAAAAAATCAAGCTCCAATCCCACAGTTTGTTGCTAATAATTTCAAACTTTAAAATCTGAAATTTGCATGCACAGTAAAATGTAAAAGGTCAAGCAAACTCTTTCATACTTTCCCTGTTCCATCTCTTCCATTCTGCCAGGTCTACCAGCCTGAGGCTGATGTCCCTCTCCAGTCCCTGAGCAGGCAGGTTTGATTTCCTGTTGTCATTTATGCCAGGTTAACTCTCCATCCATCTCTGAAGCATGATGTAACAGTAGCATCCTTCCCATAAAAATAACTAAAAATTCCTTTTTGTTTCTCTTGTTTTCTCCTGTTTAAATTTAGATCTCACTTGTTCTGTGCTACTTTACAGTCATTTCAGGTCTGCTTACTTCCTGGTTGCTGCAGATGGTAGGGCCATAGTCACTGCTATAAGGACACTTGATAAATTACTGTTTTGACTTAAAAAAAGCAGCTCTGAACCTAATATGTTGGTTCAGGATTCTTTTTTTTTCACCCTATCTGTCTAGCTTCACAAAAGACCTGCAAGTTTAACACAGTGAAACCCCTTTTCTTTAAAGGAGTCTTTAAAGGTCCACAGAGAAGCTATGTTAGGTCAGCTCCCAAGCCTGACTTAACATGCAAGTACAGCCAGAACCTGTCTGGCTGTTCTTCCATCTTCACCTGCAGAAGAAACAACTTTACTGGGCTTTTAAGATCTATTTATAATGTTTGCTTTTTCAGTGTATGAGACAGGCAGTGCTTTACATGTGTGTTTGTAGATGAAATATTTACTCAAAGCAGGTGTTCAGCCGTTCTTAGACTTGTGGCTATGTCTGCCACTTGCAGGACTAAACTTTTCACAACTGGTTTCTAAGTTAGACTCTTCAGCAGTTTGATGTCTCTGATGAAATGTTTCAAAAAGGACCCTGAATAAACGTGGTGTGATAAAGGTGTCTCTTCACACCTTATCTTCTGACTGTCTCTGTTGTAATCCTGACTCCTGTTAGACAAAGACCTTTTCCTTGAGGAAAACAAATATTTTATTTAACAATGACATCTGATGCATGTTCTCTTTTGTCCTGATCAAGTCTAAGCTGTCCAGGTCAGGAGTGGTCCCTTTGCTATTATTCTGTAACCTGTCCATAGAGGAGAATTACTTTTTGTTTTATGTTGTACAGCACCTGGCTCCTGGCGTGGTGCTAGTACAAATAATAATGTATACCTGGCACAGCAACACCTTATGGTCTCTATATGTGGCACTGCCATAAATGTGATAGTGCAATACCGCCAGTCAACACAGAGAATAACCTCTTACTGAAACTAAATGGATGTGGCTGCTCTTGATGATAAATCTGCCCACCCTGGCCTATGCATTTCTTTATGCAATTAGCTGGACTGAGGGATGGGATTTTTTTCTGACAAACTGCCTGGTTTTCAGCTGTGAGCACAAGAATATATTTCCCAAGGATTTTTCTGTTCAAGACATGGCAGATCTGCACTGTCACCTTGTTTGATGGATTTCCTAGGGCTTCCTTGACCCTGGGTCTGGCTGTGGCACTCTATGTTAGCCAGGCTTGGAGTGCTGCACTCCATGCTTGCCACCATTTTTACTTTGTCCCTCATGTCCCTTTTTGTCCTGTGATACCTCTTTTACAAGGTTAAAACGAGAAAGTGGGCAGGCCCTGGTAGAAATTCAAAAGTTGTCTCCAGAGGGAAGCTTTAAGATGGAATGTGCTCTTTGTGAAATGGATAAAGACTATTAGGTTGTCAGCATGCAAGGAAAAGAGCACTTAAAAATCAGAATAAGCAGTTCTTCAGTTCAAATTGCATACAACTTGGCCTGTCCTCAGTACCAGTAACACTGGTTTGTGGGGACATCAGCACTGCCATGGTCCTGCAGCCCTCACATCCCTGACCCCACCACTGCAGTCTCCAGCTGTTCATGACCCAGGACCCTATCACAGCCCAGCCTGGGCCCTCCTCCCTACCCCAGTGAGGCTGGGGGATGCTGGTTTGCAGTGCCACTGATGTCCCAGCCTGGCCTCAGACTTGCTTCATCATGGTGAACCCTCCTGGGAGCCTGGACCTGGGATGACACCAGCCACCATCCTGGAGCCTGCCCTGCTCCCTCACTCAATACAGGGGGGCTGTGCCCAGCAGGGCCCGCTCAGTTCCTGGCTCTCCCATTGTGTGAGGTGAACTGCTGCATTGGGACAGTAGTCTAAAAGCAAGTGCTGAGGGAACAGGAACCAAGGGTATGTCTATTTCTGAGGCACATCATATACACCAGACTCTTCACACACCTGAGAGACCACTTGCCTGGACAGCAGGTACCAGCTCCCCTTCACTTTGCACTGCTCTGTTCTCTTTTCATCTTTTTTTGTTTGCTTTGACTTACTACTGAGTGTAGCACTAAGCCTCAGGTCTGCCAGACTTCTGAAAGGTCTAGAACTGTTAGGGGAGCAAGCGAAAAGCAAGGAAGAGGAAGGCTGGATTTTACACACCTTTTTTTTAATCTCTTTTAGCTAGTTTCATTGGAGCTTTACACTTTCACCAGAGAAAGCCAGCTCGTGGCATGGGAGGCCATGATTTTTACATAACTTCTCTGCACCAATTTCCAACCATATAGTCTCTCAGAGTTTCTCAAACCCCCACCCCCCCCCCCCCCCCCCCCCTACCCCCCTCCACCCCCCCCCCACCGCGGAAAAA
>JBAFWW010013244.1:5158-23032 GCA_036873685.1 Agapornis canus | reverse complement strand
CACCAGCTACTATGAAGAAGAAAAAATGACTGCTACTGCTAAACCCAGGACAACTAGTCACCTGTGCTAATACTCTGCAAAATCAGATTTAGATTTGTTAAGTTTATGATACCTCACTTATCTTTGCAAATCACAGGCTACACCTTCATTCCTCATGAAAACCTATCTCTTACTTCCAGTTGTGAATGCATACACTGTACCGAGCCAGTGTTATATTTAGATTAGCAGAGACTGTATCATAGTGTCACAGATCTGAAGCTCTTGAATTGGGATTGAGAGGATCCTGCCATAAAATAATTCATTACAACTTTATGATTCAAAACACAAACACACACACTCCATGCTGCCACACACAGGTAGGGTTTGCTTCTGTTGTACTTTGTGATAGCCCATGTAGTTGAGTACTTTGGGATATGTGAGCAATTAAAAACTTCTAATACAGTTAATCAGCAGTGGTATGTGTACAGTAAACATTTATGGATAGCTATGAGCTATCAGGTGCTTACAGCACCTAGAATAAGCAAGTATTTGGACTATTTAAGGATGAATAAATAACATGTAGATGGTAATTAATACCTAAATTTCAGCTTCAGAAATTAAAATAATGAAACCATTTAAGCAGTCTCCTTCGTTGTACTATAAAATCAACACTTGAAAGGCTTCTGGAGACAACCATTAGCTCAGTTTGAGTAAAAATACAGGCGGTACCAAGTACCAGATAGTACTGAAAACTACCCCTGTCAACAGGTCTAAACTTGTCTTTGACACCATTAGTAACAAGAAATAATGTAAATATTTTCATGCTGAATGTAAATGACCATGAACTTTCTCTGCTAATATCACATATTTCTGTTCTCTGCGTGTTGTATAAGCTTCAAGTTGTGAACTTGCAACTTATATTTCTCTTTACATCTCCTGTACATCTGGCTCATTATTCTTATCACCTACCAAAATTCACATATAAATGGATAATGTCTCTTAAACTTATTAATCCAGTTTGATTAAGAGACAGTGTTCATAGTGGAGGAGTATATGAGGCAATTTATGGTTTTTAAGGGTGATTAAATGCTGAAGTGGAGCCAAAGCATTTGATAATCACAAGAGCTATTTATTGCTGGAATATTCAAGCCATATGAACGTTTTTCCCATCAGCCAGTAAGAGAAGCACGTTTAACAAACAACATTAAAAGGACAGTTATTTCTAGGTAAAAGAAGGTTTGAAATTCTGTATGACTGCAGTTAAGACACCCTGTTTGTGTCCCATGAAGGACAGGTAAAGGATATATATAATTCAGAAGGAAGATGGTCCTCTCCCTAAAAGCAGGGCTAAGGACAAATGATTACATGATGGAGTTACCTGTGTAGAAATAGGGGGTGTGAACGTACATGATTTGAGTCAGGATTTATGATTCATTTTCATATTGCTACTGTAAATGAGTAACAATTATCATCTTTCAAATTGGCCTGTTAACGCATGTTGGAAGCAAGTCCAGAGTAGCTGCAATTCTCTGGTCTCAGGAGAATAAACCTGTTTAATTTATAGCTCCAAAAATATAAATGAAGTAAGGAATGACGTCTTAGGAAGAGGCCACTTTAGGATTAGAAAAGGGAGGTTCTGGTGGAAAACCCTTATAAGAGCTTGGAGAGGAAGCTGGAGCTGAGGATTTGGGGGATTATTTTTCTGACTTTTTTTTTTTTTTAGTTAATACCATGAATCACATATAAAAGGTCAATGCAGGGATACTTCTGTGTATTTATTTAGACAGTGAATACCAAGAGACTCAAATCATTCACAGATCCCTACAGTAATCTACCATACACATAACAGCCATGTTTGTTTATTTTATTTTTTAACAAAGAAGGCATCAATACTACTCATGTAAAACCCAGGTAATGTCTTCTGCAGCTGAACTGCTAAACCCAAGAATGTTAGGCTGTAACCAGAGACTTCCAGAACTGGGGAAACCAATCAGTATATGCCTGGTGACATTTTTGATCATCATTCTCCTTTATCCTGTTCATCTAAACTCATATGCATCAGTCTAAAGCTGCATAAAATTCATTAGTTGTATAAAATTCATTATTTGCATAAAATTCATTACTGAAAATGAAGAAGGTAGGTAGAAGGAAGATGCTGAAGAGTTAGGCAGGCAGTTTTGGAGAGTCTGTTCAAGTAGACTACACAGAAAGCAGGTAACTTTGCTTCTGCAGGCAAGCTGGCCCTTCCTTAACTGTTAGAAAAGAAATACAATATGTTTTTCTTTCTGAATGGTCGTTTCACAGAAAAAGAAAAGAAGGCCTCATTTGCTCCAGAAGTTTTTTGTCTTCAGCATTCTGTAGTTGCAACTTCATAGCCACTAGCAATGATACATAGAAATGAAGGAAATGTGAATTGCTGAACATACTTAGTGGTCTTTTTTAATAGCACACTGGCAATGGCTAGAGATGGACTATTACTGCACAATAAAATACATGAGTATTTTTATTTACAGTTGCTGGATGCCTAATTTCAGTGTCTAGATTCTTCTCCCTGAAGAACTTCAGAATGGTGAGAGGAATGATGCAGGAAGACCGAAGAACACAGTGGTGCAAAGGGACATTGATTTTCTCTCCTCTTTGCTCATAAATGCTCTGTAACTCCTGTTTGTTACACTCATGGTCTCACACAGTGAAAGGGCAAAACTAAGGAATTGCTGTGTTAAGTCACTTTGGAGGCTCCCCTAGAGCAGTCTGCCTCAGAAAACATCAGGGAAAAGTGCACAAAGTCAGTAAAGAAACATGGACTAATTCCTTCACATTCACACACAATGAGATCTTATGCTAATTTGCAAAAAACTGCTTTTTCTTTAACGCAGACACTGGACTTTGTTCATACAAGAGATCATCCCTACATATAAATGCTTTATACAGTTCAATCATTACCTTTTGTTCTTCATAAAGAAATGTCTAATCTCACTCTCACTCTAGCCTCAAACTGAATAGTCTCAGTGCATCTAAATTTCAAGCCCAAGCTGCGTTTCTTTGAACACAGTTTCTTCTGCATCTACCATTGCCTTTTTTTTTTTCAATTCAGGAAACCTCAACTGTCTTCTAAAATCTACCACAAACTTTCACTGTTTCGACAGGCAACACACTTCATCTATGCATGTCTTCTTTTCATTATCTATGAAAGAAGAATGTCAATGTTTGCTTCCCAAGAAGGTTATATTCACCTGAGATGCTGGGATGGCAGCTACCAATGAATTCCAAGCAATGACTATTTGTTAATAGTCTCAGGACAAGAATTTGGAAAATCAGCAAATATACCTATCAATTGTCTTCCACAGGACCATGCCAGGAGGCTCCATTAGGAGGCACCAGTACCAGATTTTGGATCTTGCCCAACTATCAGTGTTCAAGTTTGGCCTATTGCACATATGGTATCATTGCTAGAGATGTCTTTACCCACTTTGACTTTCCCCAGGCAGCCAGAAAGGATGTGATGACAAAATAAGAGCTACCACTGAGCTAGCAAGGTAGTTATCTCTGAAAGCAGACTGGGCCATGGTTTCAGAACAATCCCACAACACTATTTAGAAGTTGACTGGCTTCTTGTTAAGGATATAACAAATCAGCTTGTTCATTCTTGGGATGATAATGCCATTTCACTGAAGTACAACTGAGATCCTTTTACATTTTCTGTGTGCCATAAAAAACCCCATAACAATACTGTTGAGCCTTCTGAAATGAATACCTCTTGAAGCAATAAATGTGTAAAAGAAAAAAAATGGTTCCTGGGCACCAGGGCTATGTGTTTAAGGAGTTGAACTTTCTTAATGCCTAAAACCTGGAAGAAAAAGTCCAGAAAGGACACCCAATTAGAAGGATATTGACTCGTCCTGACAAAGGGGGGAGGGAGGGTGATGGAGAAAGGGAGGAAGGAGGGAAGAAATCAAGGCTCACAACAAAAGACCTATTCATTTATAACAGCTTGGCTGTAGAGCCATTCCAGCATGTTTAAAAATACTTTATCCATTAGTTGGGAACTATTTTCTAAATCGCAACTTGCTGCTGACCACAACCAGCTCCCTGTTCACATTGAAGGTAGCAAGGTTTGCATTGTCAAAAGCATCTCTGACACCTCTTCTCAATGTTGTAAAGGGGATAAGGCACAGTAAAGCAGAGGTGCCCTGCAAGAAACAAAACTCCCTGACCTCCAGCATACAGAGAGGAGAAGTACAATGCTATTCAGTTCCTCCCAGGCTAATTTAAGAAAAGAGAACAAAGAATACAACATTAACTAGAGTTCTCCTCACACAAAAAACCAGGAAGAGCTTTTTAGGTTAATCAAATTATTAAAAATAAGATCATTTAATGCCTTGGTATACGAGCTCAACAGTAGCCATTTGCAATTTTATATGAGGCTTCTTTGTATTGTATTAAGATGTGTACTCACACTTGAATAAAATCATCAAACATATATCACCAATGTTCATATGTATTAGCCAACAGATAAACATTTTTAATTACAAATGCTATATACTTGTTGAACAGCAGGGATTTCTTAATCAAATTATTCTCCCCTAGGAACACTTCTTCCTCAGTTATAAAGTGGTATAGCTAGAAAGATTAATATTTTATGCCAGGGATTGTGGATACAACTTCATATAAAAGCTTTTCTTTATCTGACGTGTGACTGTTGCTGTAAAGTTGGCTTTCTACCTTTCTCCAGTATTTTGTTGCATATGCTTTCAGAGCTTAGTTGGAGGAAAATGAATGTCTGGCTTAATGTGTGTTTATTTCTCTTGACACATACGTTACATGCTTATGTTAGTTTGCATTGAGACTCTGGAGAAGATTCTGGGAGAATATTGTGCAGTTGATCTTCTCATCAAAGTATCGGCTTTTCTAAATGTGTCAGTCAGCTACAGCAAAAAGTACTCTATATTACAATATATGCTATCTGATTCACCTTCTTACAAGGATCATCTTTGTAACCTTTTCTCATGTGGATATTGTTAATAACACCAGCATTATGCAAATGCAAAAAGACTACATCTGTATCTACAGCATCTGTTTAAAGTAGAAATGCAGTGAACAAATGCTTAAGTTCTTAAAACAAAGTATTCAATAATTTATATTTGGGGGTTAGATTTTTAGATATAGAGCAAGGTTTGCAAGAATTCCTTGCTTTCTTTTCTTAGTTTAGTTGATTAGTTTCAACCCAGGATGGGGAAGCAGTAATGAAAGATGGCATAGTAGATAAATATTAATGTGTCCAGCTGCTCATGAACATGGTTGTATTGCACAGAACTCAATGAGTGTAAAAAAGCTACCTTTTTAGCTTCCTGAGATATGATAGCTCTTAACCCAGGTTTTCAGGTACCTTGAAACATTTATGAATAATACAATACAAGTTCTAAAATATATCTCCTTTTATGAGTACTGGCACATTGTAATACAGCTCTGCAGAAAGCCTAAGAAAAATGGCAAGGCAAGATCAAACATTTGTTTACATCTGACCTCCAACAAAATATAATTTTACTTTGGCTGACCTTTAAGTAGATATAACAATTGTGTAACAAAGTAAACAACAAGCCAAACAGAGAGACCACATAATACAAAATATACAAATGGTTATGGTTTTATCACGAGAAGTGCTATCTGTGTTTTATGTGCAATGCTGGACTTGTAAATGTTTCTAATTTAGTGGGGAAATGTATCCAGATTTTAATAGCTCATTTCATTTTCTAGGCTACATCAAAGAGTGAGATGACCTCAACGCAATACCAGGAATGAAAAGAATTCCTGAATCCTGAGCCCAGCCGCAGGGTAATTTCTGAAGCCTTCCTGTCACCGCCTGGCTCCTGTCTTCTGACAGGTTGGGTGGTTGGGGTTTTTTTATTTAACAGTAACATTTACCGACTGCATAGGAGCACTCTGAAGATTAATTCATTTGCATGCCATACGAAATATGAAATGTGCTGGGAAACAGATCTCAGTCATGGAAGTGCAAAGAGCAGTTACAGTGCTGCTAGCATATTGTCCAGGAAAAAGTGCCTGCTTGTCTCTGTTGGCTGTAAACTCCTTGCTCTGTCACTCCTCACAGAACACATCAGGGCAGAAAGAAAGGGGTCTCAACGGACTCTGTGGCCCTCAGCTCGAGCTAGTGCAGACTGCTTCCATGTCCTGACAGCAGGTCAGGTTTTGAGACTTGCATAAACTTCTCTCTTGTTCACACGTGGGTTTCTCAGCCAAAAGTACTTTTAGCTGAGGTTGAAGCTTTATATATGCAGAGTTGCTAATCAGGCAAATTTGACCCTAAAGCAAAACACAGGATGATCAGCTTGGCTACATAGGTGCAGCCCATATATCATGCTTCACTTCACCACTGAATTCTAATTTCTGGGGGAAGTGGACTCCTTAAAAGAAAGGAGGGCTTAGAAATCCCTGATTCCTCAAATGTGAGCAATCTTAAAGATCTTAGCACAACAAAAGCTAACTATTATTAGGAAAAACATATGTTTGTAATGAACACCTCGAAATCAAAATGCCACTATACTTTGTGTCTGTGTTAGTAATGTCCTGTGCTCCATCCATAGCATGAAAATTGGAGTATATTTGCATATCTAAAGAACTTTAAACTTTTCTGCAAAGGAAACTATACCGAATAAAACATGAAGCAGAATTAAGCACTTGTTATTTCTGTTTATAGGAATATATAAGAAAAGGAATGTTTGTTTAAAGAAATATAAAATATAAGTACAGTATGATCAGTATTTCATAGGGTGTTAAATTTTATTTGCTAAGTAAGACAGAATTCAAACACAGAAGTTGGATAAGGTGATAGCATTCAGTATTCACTGCTACAAAGTCTTTCATTTATTACAGTATTTAGGTGTACTACCAAAAAAGCAGTTCAGAATTTAGCCAGCCAGGGAGCATAGTTAATATTTGGCTTACAATTTGGAGGATCCCAGCAAGACCTGCAACACTGGCTCTCCAGGACTTATCCTTGTGTCTGTTACCTGCAGCATGTGTAGTCTCAATCAGATGTTAATGCTTCTCTTGTAAGATTATAAAATAATTGCAGATAGCTCAGATTAGGAGGTGTGAAAGTCACTTTAACTCATTTGTGTTTTGTATGCTATCCAGCATTCTCTGTAGGCAGCAGATGAGGGTCTACAGAAAAACAGGAACCTAGAAACAAACAATAATAACAAGGACTAATCAGAGTGTAATAATCTTTTGAGTTGCACTTATGTTAAAAGGTAATCACTGATGTTCACACGGCGCTGAATAAGTAGCATTTCATATGGACTTCATAGTAACAGAAAGAAAATAAAGAATTTTATTTCCTAAAGGGCATTAAGAACAAAATATGAAGAAAACATAGCTGTGAAATTTTAGCACTGGCTTTCTGAGAGCTGCATTTTCTCAGTCATGGCATAAGATCCTGTGCAAGCTTAAGCAAATTTTGCATCAGTTCTATAGTAACACTGTGCTTGAACACTTTTCAGTTGCAATACTGCAGCAGATGGGTGTCTTGTAGGTCAACAGTACAGAGACAGGCATAACTGGACATACTTGAAAACAGGTGCCTAGGTAAGTTACCTGTTAATCCTGTTAAAAAGAGTATAAACACCACTTTGATTAGATGGCAGGTGAGTGAATGGTTTCATGACAGAGTCTTGAGAGACACCACCAATGTAAGGAGTTGCCATCCCTGTGTACCCTGTTCCAGTGGCAGCTGGGACTAGCAGGGTTTGCCATACTTCTGAGAGCTGCTATTGCCACAGCCTCCACATGTGAGCTGAGAAGGCTTTGAACATAGAGATGCAGTTAGAGACCTAGATCTGTGGATCTAACCATATAGTGCCCCAATGTCTCACCTTCTGTGTTTTAAAAATACAGTTATAATATGTTTATGCAGTGTGTGTAAACATTCTTTTCAAACGTATATGAGGTACTCGAAGAAATGGGGCTGCTGAGTAAGAATTACTTTTGTATTTCTGTTTCAAATGCAAGATGGCATTCTTCAAAGCACCATTAAGACTTCTTCACAAAATTGCGATGCCTAAAAAAAAATAAGAACTTAATAACAGAAAACTCAAAATTAATTTCAAATGTAGATGAACATAACTAATATAAAAAGCAAATAAGATTTAAAACCTCTGTTATATAAGCTAAACCAATGTACACATGTGTGAGCATAATGCATGTATCCTCGTCACTTGAAAGCTTTTTATCTGCTTAAAAAACAAAGCAAGTCTGCAATATGACACTGAATGCGTACATTTTGTATGGATTAATTTCTTTGTTTGACTAAGATAAAAAAAAAACCAAACAAACAAACCAAACCAAAACCAACCCATGCTTTGGGGTCTAAAATGTAACAAATATCTGAAAGGAAAAGAATAGCCAGTAAATTATTTATATATTTATCATATTCTATTGCATAATCTTTGCATTTATAAATATGGTAATCAAGAATTGTGGACTTTAGAATCAACTATATGGATGCATGTGAAAAGTAGGTTTTTTCATGATAATAACCTCAGTGATATGAGATTCTTTATATACACAAATATGATCTTTAAAATGGCCTCTATCAGCTTAAAAAAATGGACAATATCATGAAACTTGTTAAAGCCAAGGTGAACTGTGGCACCATATCCAAATGCAGAAAAAGACAATCACATTTTTCGACATTTCTACAGCTGATGGCATTGAAATGTCAGCAAAGCTTAAAGCAAAAGTACACAATAAATTTGATATTACACCACATGTTTGATTAAGCCCAAGGGTGAAATTGTAACCTGCAATTTTATTCTGAGTCAGTCGATTTCTGACACATTTTGATTTTTAACAAAGGGAAACTCAGTCTTAAGGCTTCACAGAATTCAGCAGAACTGTCATTGTTTTATTCAGACTCTGCTGGAAATTGGTCTTTACAAGCCCAGTGGACACAACTACATTAATAAATTTTATTATCGTATTAACTGTTCCCAAAGAATTGTTTCAAATACCAAAACTATGATTATAATGAAAATCTGGAGTATTAACTAATGGCAAGGTGTGGTGAAACAATAACAGTATTTTCTGATAAAAACTATTTTATTTTCAACTTCTGATTTTTAATACATTAAAAAGAGTTTTATACATGTACATGAAGTCATTCACACTTAAAATACAAAAGTGTTGTCTATGGAAACAGCAAGCAATTTCTTTAAAACTTAGTTATTTTTTAAAATCCATTTATATTCATTATAAAGTATAGGATAATTCCAATAATAGTTAAAAAACCCAACTCTGCCTTATAAGGAAGACACAGGGAAACTGTATCACTTATTGTGACAGGTCTTGGAGAAGAAATGCTTGACTACAGATGAAAGAAATACAAATGGTGAAATCCATTCTCATTTATGACCACAGAGCATGGTAATTAACTGAAACATATTCAAGCAGTTTTTAAGAAATAGCCTATTCAAAAGCCACGCATTGTTTTTGTTGTTTCCTAATTTTTATCACGCTGCTGGATAGCTCAGAAGTGATGCTGTCAAAGCGGCAGTCAAGGACCGAAGTAATTGGAACTGCTGGGTGAAAAGACAAGCTCCACACAGGAATTTTCTGCTACTCCAGTGACTGTGACAGAAAAGCTCTGAAAATGCCGGTAGAGGTTTAGAATGATGAATAGCTGCTATGGTTAGTGAGAAATCTTGGAAGTTCAGTTTTGTTTTATTTGCTGAAATATTACCAAAGAAGGCTTAGAAGCCTGTGACTTGTAAAATGTGACTCCAGAATGACCTCTGACAGTTGGGGTTGCAGTGGTTGTTATGCTTCTATTTATCTGTGGGTATTGTCAGGTCCTTTGTCTTATTTCTCAAAATAAAAGTGCAACTTTTATCCCCCTGTTTGTCATTATTTATACAGTACAAGGTCAATTCCTTATTTTGAGACCTCCTAATTTTTCTGACATTATTTGTTGGGGCTGTTTTTTCTACCATTCTTGATAATTACCCCTGTATTCCATTCTCCAGTCTTCAGATATAAACAAGGCTATGTCCATGTAATGGACTTCAAAGTAAATTGTTGCAATGTTGAACCTAATTTCCCTGCTGGAATCTGTAACCCTGCTACAGGCACATGGGTTCCTGATGCCTTGAAGCTCCCAAAGAAGGATTTGTGAGCATCATATCCACCAAAACCAGGGAAATGACAGAAAGTAGGAAATGTGAATAAAGATATCTACCAGCACTCTAAGGCAGGGAGCCAACCATCTTCTGGCTGGACACTGATTGACTCTTTGCCTTGCTGAGGTTCTCAGATGTATGCAGTCTTCACGTTTTAGGTGCTTAACACAGGTTAATCCCCCCATCAGAGAGACATAAGTAGTAAGTTAGTGAGTATAAGTAACACAGTATACCCAACTAAAGCATTCACCTGCAGGAGACCCACACTCAGATCCCATGACTGAGGATTTAAACTCTTCAGTCTCTTATGTCTTTGGAGAGCATTTCCCATGGCACCATGGTTACAGCAACATGGAACAAAAGCAGCCTGTTTGTAGGTCTCTTTCATGCAAGGAGCTATATGGTAAGTACAATTCAGTGTTTTCAACATGATTAGATGTAAGTGGGAAGAGGATGAATTTGTGAAATCTTCAGTTATTTAACTGTTGGCCTGTTTGGCACCACCAGGACTGTGGTTGTAATATCCAGAAATATATGTCAAGTATTTTAGAGACAGGGACTTGGACACATACAACAGCAGCAGAGCAATGACTTTGAGCATCTACCTGAAAATATTAAGAACCTTCAAGTCATTTGAAGTGAATGGGCCTTGACATGATTTCACCCATGTGGGTGTAATTGCAGAAGCAGGACCTGAATACTTATCTGGAGAACATCTTCCAGAAACATTAAAGTTTAAGACTGGGGAAAGAAAATCCATTGGTACAGAAGGGGTGTCTGCTAGACACTCTTAGATGTAAAAATAATACCCCAAGTAAATGCTAAACCAATTTTATTTTGTATATGATTTTTCAAGATAGCTACAAAACATTGCATGGAGCAGATAAAATGAAAGCAATAATCTTCAAAGCCTAACACCACATCCTCTTCCTTCCTGGCATAAGTACAAAAATGCAAACTAAAAGATAACTTCTTACTGAATGAAACCGCTTTCACAGAGACTGGATCTTAACTGCTTTCTTCTTGTCTGCTAAAGTCTCTTTTAAAAACAGAAATAAACTAATCTGAGGGGGTGGGGTAGAAAGGGCTCCAGCAAACTTAATACAAGAAGAAAGAAACTTGTAGCATGGAAAATGTAAACTTACTGGTGCAGTTGAACATTAAATTCTTTCCTAACTTCTTTCTAGGAATTACTGTAGTTGAACACTTCCAAGAGGAAAAGTTCACTTCAAACTTATAAATAAAAATATATACAATCAATAAAGTTAATTGTCAAATATTTAGGCTCTTGCTTTCTATTTCAATTATAAAATACCTAATCCTACAAAAATCTACACTTTTCACAAAATGTAGTAAAATAAATTTGCAGGCTTCTAAAGCATTTTTCTTTTAGTTTCTCTTATTTCTCTCGTGCTATTCACATGGCATACTTTTTCCTATGCAACTTCTGTTTTTTAATCCTATATCTAAGTATTATACTATATTCCTGTTTACATTATCACAATGAACTTTTAAAATATTAATTAGGTCTCAAAAACTATATACTCAATAAATAAAAAGCAAAAAGGCTGTGAAAACATTTATTACCCTGTTTTATTTTACCTAATTATAACGGGGGCTGTGCTATGCCACCAAATAAAACACCCTCAGACTTTTACCCACGCTTAATGCCACAAGTGATTCAATCAAAATAAGTAAAAATAGTAACAAGGATCAATACAAAGAACACCCACCACCACTGAAAAAAAAAATCCTTTCTAAATTTAGGGTGCAAGAGATGTTGTGAAGATATGAATTGAGGAGTCAGCATATCACTACTTCCAGGACCCTTTTGTTAAGGCAGTGCTCAGCTGCTTATCAAAACACCAGATAAACAGATGAGGAAACATTTATATACAGGCCTGATGGTACTCTTCAAGTTACCAGTAATGTTCTGATAGTAACCTCCCAATATTAATGTTGAGACCCCTTTTGTCACTCCCACCAGTGTTCCCATACTGACTCTGTTTTGTCCTAAGTGTTCTGAAATGATTCAGAGTGATCTCGTGCCAAGTAACTGATAACAGGAACATGGGTCTCACTTTGAGCCAGATCGATATTTTTATTTGTTCTATGTATATGTATATTATGAGCTGTCCCACTGTCTTTACCCTGTCTGACAGATTACCTAGGAACAGTGCCATAGTCAGTGTAGTCTTTCTTTCTACTCTCAGCCTGCTGGAGCTGCTTTTTGGAAAAAAAGAGTTACAAAACGTCCTGGTACTTTTATAAAGGTAAATACTCCTTGGCCAGTGGAAGAATAGTCAGTTTTCTTTTGCATTCATATAATGTCTGTAAGTTATTAAAAATGCTCGAAGGCATGCAAGTCCCAGGAGAAGTGCCAATTGAAGGGGATATCATTTATATTGTGCCTATTTAAAATATGTTCAAAGAACATTAAAGTTGAATTGCCAGTGTTTCAGACGTTCACATATTAAGGAATGCCAGATGAAAGGCTATCTACCCAAACTTCATATATACCTGTGTGTCCTTGGATCCTTGATCATGATTTTTTTTCACTTCACAGAACATCGTCTGGACCTTATGTGAAGACTTTAGACCACCAAAAAAAAAAAAATCACTAGTCTTCAAGCAAGTATAAACACTCCTTGCCTGTTGCAAGAGAAGCTATGGAACAAGAGAGAAATACAAGTCAATTCTCATCCATCTTCCAGGAAGAGGCTGATTTGCTGTCTATAACGTCTCTTAACTAATAAAGCCAACCACACTAATTTGCCACATTCCTTCTGAAGCGCATTATGCTTTCACTTAAGTCTTTAATATTAGACTATGTTCTTTAATATTATAAATCAGTATTTTATTCTTTCTGCTAGATCTCAGATTGATTCTAGCTATCTCAGCTCCATGTGGCTTTACCAAAGCAAAAAGTTTATTTTATGGTTATCTCAACTGCATGGTTATCTCAGTCTTTGTGATTTTACCTAGAGCATGACAAAGTGTGACAGGAATGTCATTGGTGTGATCTGCGTATGAAATCTGTCTGTTTGAGATCAGATACTCAGATGTCCTTACTCCTGCCATTTCTTGTCTTCTTTGACCATCAGGGCGTTGGACCATCCAGGACCCTTATCCTTTTTTTAAAAGAAAGCTAGAGCCCTCACTGTTCTTTAATTTTTTTTTTAATTTCTCCAAAGAATTTCCTGGGTTTATTCACTTTCTCAGAGAAGGGGAAATTCACATCCACCCTTTGTGAATGGGTATAGTCTGGGGGACACAAATTTCAGCAGAGAATGTTCATGCACATTCCAAACAGAGGTTTGCTAAATAATTTTATTAGACTTTCCTCCAAATCACCCTTGTTCTGAGAATTGACTCAAAGCCAAAAGGGGAATATTTAGAGAGACACAGCTGTCATTAATTTGGTTAGTTTAATTAACATATATCATCAAGTATCATTATCACTTAATAGCTTGATACTGTGGTCCTGTAATCAGCAATCTCAGGGTCCTGACAAGCCCATGATCGTAGCTAAACCTATGTAGTTTCTAAAAGCAGGCAGTCTTAGCAGATGTCATAGATCTTTATGTGGCTGTATAGATCACACAGCTGGAAAATGAGAAAAGCCTTTAAAAATGTCCTACTGTACACTTTCTCCAGTTAAAGTGAAGGGAAATGAAATATTCATACAATATGAACCTTCCTAGGCTGGAAATAGGGTTTTTCTTGCCAAAGGAAGCAAGCACCTTCTATAGAATATTTTGCTTGCCAGAAATATGGAATAAACATTACGTGACTTCTTAAAATCACCCTTTTATTTGATTTCTTACCAGACTGAAGTGAAATGTGAACTGTCGCTTTAAGGCCTCTCCCAGACTTAATAAGCTCCAGGTGTACTTGCAGCAGTTAATTGCTTCTGAAGGGAGCTAAGAGAATATTGTTCCAAGAGCCTGTTATTTCTGCAAAGACACTATGATCAGGGTTTGCTGCCTCAGTTCCTATGGTGAAAGGGAAACTCTTCTGAATTTTATGGAAATGTGCCCAAAGTGTGAAGCTGCATTCATGATCCAGGTTTCCTTCTAATAGAGGGGGCTAAATTTGGGTTTTACATAAGGCTCCTCTCCAAGTCTATTAACAATGAACTCTAGATGGCTCTTCTGACAACTGAACTGAACTGTTTTGGTGTAACTAACTTTCTTTTGAGAAAAGTAAAACCTTTCCTGATAGTAATTCTGCAGCTCTATCATGTTCTGACACAGTTTCTCTTTTTTTCAACGCAGTACAATTAAAAATGTATTTGTATTATATCTGGTAATTAATAATAATGAGATATACATGAGAAAAAAACCTTCAAAATCAGGTCCCTCCTTTCTACCTTCCACATTACTTCATCCTGGTAACTAGCAAATACTACAGCCAAGATACCATAAATATTTAGTTATGCTCTTTCAATTTTATGTGACTATCATGTTTAAAGTGTGGAGGGGTTAATATAAAGAAAGAGCTTTGGCAAGAACTTCTCTAAAGGACAGATTTTCAGTAAATCACATTGAATTACAAAGCATACATATCACGTAGATTTGTAAAGAGCTACCCTGTGACTGAGACACTATGCTACAATTTCCAAGGTGCAGGTTTATTTCATATCTTTCAATTTTCCATTGTGGCTGTGGATAAGTCATCACATTTTTCAGTCTAATCTTGTTCTTGGAAGAAGCTTATCTATTGGGATTGAAATTTTCCAAAAACTAGGTCTGTATGGGAAATTTTAGAACAGATGTTTCAGGCTTGGCAAAATTACAAATAAAGAAAACAGGCTCATAATTTGGGAAACGTGAAGCAACTTTAATGATTGATGAACTCTCTCTATTTGAGTGTAAACAAGTTGTAAACAAATAACTTTAAAAAAAATAAGGAAACCTGACTTTGCCTAATTTTTTACATCCCACACTTTATCCTTATTCTACTATCTTTATTTTTCTGCACTTGGTCCTTTACTTATAATTTCAAGATCCCTAACACTTTCAGAAGACATGAAAATGTCATCTTCAAATCTGGTATGACTCAAGTACTATAATATTTGTGTCATTTTCTTCTTATTTAAACTTCCTAAAGACCTTTTCCAGGCATGAGGTGAAAATATCAGTGAGACACTATCTCCATATCTAGCTACATTTCAACTCAATTTCTTCACACTTCTTGTCATGCTAAACTTAAACATTTCTGTCCTAATAATATAGCTGTGTTTCTGAGTTATTATATATATGGCCCTTCTACACCTTTCTTTTCCACAACTTTCAACACTACTTGAATTTCCACCAAGTCAGAAATCTGTTCATAATTCCAGGAAGGTATACACAATCTCTTGTTTTTTCTGGCACTCTTTCTCGGGGGTTATTCATTGTTTGCAGGTGATCAGCGGCTTAGACATTATTTCTAAATCCAGGCTACTCTTGAGCATGATTAGAGTGTCATTAAATATTTTTTAATGTGCATAAAGTGCTGGCTATAAACTCCAACCATCTGGCATTGCTGTGTCCTGGTGGTTGGTAAGACAGTAAAAGAATATATTTTGCCCCTAGAACAACAGTCATAAACCAACAGAAATCCAGGATTTGTTTGCCAGAGAAGGAGCATTTCAGTGCTGCTGAATTTTTAAATCATTATTAAATCATAATAATTTTGTTATTAGAAATTATTATTATACAGTATGAATATAGCTGTACTTTGGAAGGCCTCAGTATCAGGATTTCAGACACTCTGTAATATCAGTAGTTTAAAAAGGCACACCCTACTCTCAAATGATATTATGGTTAAGAATCTGAAACACTTTGGATTTCCAGGAAATTCCTGAAAAGCCTCATTGTTTATTTAGTTTTACAACTAGTAAAGTGTGAATATGTTCAAGATGCACACAGAGTGTGCTTGACAAGAAGGAGTGAGTAGATGGAGGAGACATGCAGGGACCTCATAGCAAAGCAGCCATGTCACTGTAGAAGTCATACCTAAGTGAGTCACACTCAAGTCATACTTTAAGTCATACTAAATGCAAGGAGAGGGCCTACAACCCACTTAGCCCCTCTCCTCTCAATAAATTCACTTTAAATATATTAACTTGAGGGCCTTGCCTAATTTAGACATCTTCTTATCTTCATTGTTTTGACCTCAGAAGAAAATTCCTTTCATCCAAAACAGGTATAAGGAAGTCAATAAATAATACTAAAACAAACAAACAAGCAAAACCAAACTCCACACATAAAAAAAGAAACCCCGAAACCAACACACACACACACACACACACACACACACAAATTCTGCCAGTTTTCTGTCATACTTTAAAGCGCTGTTCTACATCATACTTTGCCTTCCTCAGAACCTAAATAAGATCTGGTTTTCCTGTGTTTCCTGTAAACTGGTTTGTTAGAATGATTTCAGACCAACGCAGCTAGCCAGCTTGAAGAACTACTTTGGAGAACACCAAGTACCAGATCCCCTGCTCATGCAATAAACTTTGCTTTAAACATCCTTCCAATTGCAGTTTTGGCACTGTATCCCACAGAGAGATAAAATCCTCACAAATAATTTGTTTTTAGGCTGTTTAAGGTTGCATAACCCAAAACTTTAAACTCTACCCAAAATCAAACAGTAACCAGAACCAATTAATCTCCTGCTTTATTTAAAGTGTACCTCTCCATAGAGACTGTGAAACACTTCCATAGCTGAGTTGATGAAAGTTTGGATTTCCGTAACATCTGAAACAAAACAAGACATGTTGCCATTTCAGGAACTCAGCAACATGGACAACCATCCTGGCAGTTTTCATTTAATTGACAAGTATTGTGCCCTTTCTAGAGTCCTTATGCCCTCACATTCCGACAGTAGGTTGAAATCTTAGGATGAGGCAGCTCTGTCCTCGTCACAGAATTTCTTAGTATATCTAAAATTATGCCATCTCAAATTAGTCATGAAGCCATGAGTGTGCCACCCAGGAGAATATTATTATTTTTTTTTTAAGATAGTCATCTTGTTCTACTAAGATATTTTAAGCCCTCCAGCAAATTATTCAAAAATCTCATTGCCTTTCCATTCTGCCTAGGCTGTATTTAAATGCAAGTAACTGAACTGAAGCAAAACGGTGTGCCCAGTGGAGTCAGGCTAGGACTTCTAGCAACAGCACTGACCAGATGTGTTACAGGAATTTTACAATATAATGTTTGAAATGTATGTTACTATTCAACCTGTTCTGTCAACGCTTGAATCTCACTGAACAGTGTCTGCTTCTATCATGAATCTTTTTTCTACATGTCCTGTAGTGGAGAATGGCAAAAAACCGAGCACTGTCTGTGATGCTAATGCTATCACATACATAATAAAGGACAGTCTGTTTGCCAGCTTGGATGGGGTAACAGACTTTGCATAGCTCAAGAAGCAAGCTCAGGAAGTTTTACAGTGATAAAATTTGTAACATTGTCATTTGCATTCATAGCAGTGGCTAGTAAAATTCTAGGATTCCCTATGGGTTACCAGAGCATGTGACTAAGAACAGAAGTCTCTGGGGTGAGGTGGTTCAAAGGCATTTCTTAGCATTTTCTAAGGGTCTTCTTTTTTTTTTATCCATCTTTTTTTCTTTTTTTTTTTTTTTTTTTTTCCTTTCTCTCTCATATTTCTTAAAAAAAAATAAAATAAATTTATTATACACACAAAA